>JBBPPF010000475.1:0-19247 GCA_038091815.1 Leccinum obscurum | reverse complement strand
CAGTTTCTTGAGGTCGAAATAAATCGGCTGATTGCGTGAGTTGAAATGCGTCTCATGCCCTTCGCCGTTAATTTTCGTTTACAGATGTCGTTGATGGGTGGAACGCATTGCTCCTCAACCACAGGGCGTGAACTCTACCACGTTTTCAGGTGGATCGTTGCGGCTCCTGACAGCTCGACAAAGCTTCGACCAATCAAGGTTTTGAAGGTATGCTGCCGAACCATGTAGAGTGTGGATAACCTCGACTTTAACGTTCAGTGGATTTAACTATACATTTATGTGCAATGAATGGGAACAACCTTCCGCCAAAGTATGGATAAAGAGAAGGATGAAATGCGCATTGTCGGAACCTACTCGCGGGTTTCGATCCGGATTGTTGCACATACCACTACCATGGCTCGTATGTCGTGAAGAAGCTAAGACCACAACTCAGTGGAGCGTTTTGAATGCAACATGACTCATGTTACGTAGTACTGCCGAGAGAAAGGCCTCAAGAAGGGTGGTTCCTAGGTGCGCAAACGCGCGTTCGTACTCAGTCGCTGTCTTTCATGTTGATGATGATAAATCCCGCCAGACTTTCAAAGAGGCAGCGCACGCCCTCATCTACAAGCAATGCGAAATCCTCGCACATAAAACGAAGACATTGACGTTCAGAACGTTAGCAGCTCGCAAACTTCAGGCAATTCGCCATAAACGTAAGCTTCAGCTCCTTCACACTTTCACACAGCGACAATAACAAATATCCGCAGAGACTCATTCGCAACGCCCTGCGGCGCGGTCGCAATCATCGTGCCCCAGACAGACTTGATGCGAGTGCAAGGGTAGAAACATAACGGACATTACAATAACATTGGAATGCGCATCCTGTCGCATCGATGAGATACGGAGCATATACTACATCTTCGACACTTCTGCACTCGGGAATCCTCGTACCATCTTTCTAGACCACGACAGACTTTAACGTGCTGCTCCATTTCCAAAGCAGTAAGCACGTTCTCACCTTAGAAAGAAAAGCACAACTTTGGTCAAACGAAAGGCTATAGTTTTACATGACATGCGCTTGTCCCATCGACGATCAAAATGCACAATTCCTTAGGGTTCGTGATCAGATATCAGCTCCGTCCGCCGCATCCAACAGAACGGCTGTAGCAGCACTCGACGGGAAATGCGAACCATATCGACGTCTTGACCTTCACGCCTGGCACAGCTCCAGCCTGCACGCACGCTCACATCCTCCACACAACAAGGATTTGGACTCGAATCAGCAGACATACTCGCTGAATTCTTTTTTTTCTTTTTTTTTTTTTTTCATTTCTCGTCAACCTCGTTAGCCTGTATCACGGTCACACTCCGGTTAGTCACCGGTCACCGACGAATGAGTAAAATACTAAGTTACTTCACGTTCCGGGTTGGAACGTTGACTCCCGTATACAGTCCTACTATGCAAACATCACCAGCGGTGACTACAATATACACGTAATCACATATCCCCCTACTATGTAATGCGTTGTTGCATGAGCATTGAGCAGTCATGAACGTTTGATGTGAATGATTTTCGATCGGGATTTCGTGGACTCGTGGACTCGTGGACTTGGCGTGACTTGAACGCCGCCAGGGCTCTTGAAGCTTGAAGTTGTGGCAAGTCTGTCTGAGTCACTCATGTTTCGTTCGAATGAGTAGCACACGGCGGTACTAGTAGGCCGCCCTCTTCTTCCTCAGGCTGCTAGCAATACTACCCCCTGAAGTTCGTCCTTCCCTCGATCGTGCCTGCCTCTTGTCGCATCTCGTCGTTCCCCCGGAGTCCACATCACCTACACCCTTCCGTTTTCTTCCTTCCGCCCCTCTCCCACCGTGGCCGATCCTTCAAAGCTTCAAGTTCAAGGTTGTCTCGTAAAATCGTGTTCCGCCATATTCATCTCAAGTGTCTCTTTCAGCCACCTCCCCGTGTCGACTCTATAGACCAGAGTGCACCGTTCGAGCCGGCCAGACGTGAAGACATTCTACTGTCACCTGTGAATCAATATCATTCATCTTTGATCGCGTGCTTGGCTAATATGGACAACCAGACATCAACTTGAATATCGCGTGCTCCGCCTGTTGCTGAACCATCCCCACAACCACCAACGCGTCTCTCACGGCTCGTAGTGAGCCTTTTCTTGACGACATGCTATGGTCCATAATCATAATTGACTTTGGTTCTTTCAGAGTCTCGATTCGGACCATCTATTGCTATTGTCAAGGAGCATGGCAGTGGGTCTGCGCCGTCAGATGAACGTTTCCACAGACAGTCTTCCTTCTGAGCAACTTCCCCGCCTCGCCGCCGCCTTCCCGTGAATCTCCCATGGTATCATTCAACGAAGCAACAACACTACCTAGCCGTCCCGGTCATTTACCTCCTTGGCCTGCCAGCCCACCTGGCGGATATCGGTATCGCAACGATAACTTGAATAAGCTGTGCCATCGTGCTAACGCGCGAAACGCGATCGCCGACGACTTTGTCGAAGCGCCTGCGTGTTCCAGGCCGTCCTCCTATGTGGAAATAATCTTCAATCAACGCTCGGTCCTCGGGGCAATTGAGATGCGCACAGTTTGGAGCAGCGTCTTCGGATGATCGTCCGCAACTTTGAGACGGATCATCACGTCGTCGCTCGATCTCCGCCTCCTCCGTTGTGATTAGCATGACAAGATAATTCAGGCGAAGGTCTCCCGGAAGGTGAGTGCACCCGATATTTTTCGCACTCCCTCTACTGCTTCTCAAGCTATTTCCCCCAAGATCCTCTCATCTCTCATCTCTCTTGGCCATCTGCCGTTCCCAGCTCAAGGCAATAATCACAGCTGACCCCACCCACCTCAAACTATCTGACTGCTGGTTTGGACAACTACGCCCTGGACGTTTAGTGTGCTAATATGGTATGTTATCGTGCTTTGTTGTGATCCTGGCTTAATGAAAATTTAAGGGTATCGCAGTGCACCCGGATCTCATTTATACCCTTGTACGGAGTCGATGACAATCTGGGCTTCTTGTCGTTGCGAAGGATCGAATCTCGGCACTCGAACATATCCTTGGCCCACCTGAAGATATTGAAGTGATGGTTGAACTGCCAAGGTCGGGACTTGTCGATCTGGGCTACAGAGGCATGTTAGATATTGAAGTGTGGTTAAACTGCCAGGGTCGGGACTTTGTCAATGTTATAAGATGTCACAAAGTTCGCTTGAGCGAAGGTAGGGAATCCAACTCGTAGTACCATTTCTTCACTGACTTCTGTTCATCTTCATCTCTTTTTTATTTATTTTACCAACGTGACCTTGATAGCGAGGTCTTCGTGATCGTATCGCTGACATTATTGCTGCACATACAGTACTACGTACTATGTCTCGAGCAGTTCGCGAGGGACAATGGATCCCTGGAGCCAGATCAACTCCAACCGTCGTTAGAAAAACGCTGTTCCGTCCAGGTTGGCTGGCTTCGGATAGACACGGCCAGCTTCAGGTCCGTCGCCGTCCCGCTCGATTTCTACGCTTCCTAACCATGTCCAAGTCTCTGTGTCATCTCCATCCCCGTCGCTCTATAAGCCTTCGCCGTCATATCCATAGACAACACCCCGTAAGTCGAGCCTTGTTTCATTCGTTTGCACCTTGACCACAACTCGCTGCC
This sequence comes from Leccinum obscurum, assembly GCA_038091815.1. Taxonomy (NCBI): domain Eukaryota; kingdom Fungi; phylum Basidiomycota; class Agaricomycetes; order Boletales; family Boletaceae; genus Leccinum; species Leccinum obscurum. Next base: position 15,592 of record JBBPPF010000475.1, on the reverse strand, counting down.
ACTATCATATGGCTTCCTGGCGCCTCGTCGGCGTATCCGGCGGACTCGGACGAGGGACGAGTTCCTCAAGCGTCCATTTCGAATGAGAGACCAAGTCATCAAGAGTCTGAAGGACAGATTCAATACTGGTGTGTTGAACCACTTGTTCAGGTACTACATTGCGCTAATAGAGGGGGACATAGTTCTCTCTGTTCATCTTCATCTTCAAGTCCACTGCTGCCGCAACAATGCTTGCAAACAAAGTCCTTCTCCTTTTTCTTTTTCTATATATATAGCATTGTAATAATTCTGGCGAAGCTGAGATTTTAGTAATACGTTAATGTCACGTGACCGTGACTCTGACCCCGAGTCGGAGTCAGTCCGACTCAATGATCACCAACTCCATCCGAGTCGACAACTAGTGCAAGCTACTCTTCAAACGTCATGACGATTTCCTCTGTATACCAACAGGCAACATCAGCACCAAGTCTCAGAGGCAGTCGCCCAAGCCTGCCCATCACCGTGAACCCCGTGCGACCGTCGGAGGGTGATGTTCACGAACTGCGTGGGGTACCGACTTGGCCTTCACAGCTGGGGAGGTACTCACGACCCACGTTGCTGCGACGGAATACGACGGCATTGGAGGCTAATTCAGAATGGCTTTTGGAGGAACACGAATGGTCAGATGGGAATAGAAGGTCACTGTTTAGTTTCGCCTGATTCTACTAGAATTATCTCTCACAGCACTATCACTTCCAGCATCTGGGTTGGAAACTGGCAGATATTGCAGCATCCGTGTGGTCTAACCTATTGTTACAACCCAACGCTGGTATGTATATGGTCTTCGTATACCTGGATCACGTTAATTCGGTGATCAGAAAACGTTCACCGGATTCAACATCAAGCGCTGTGACTCCGAGAAACGGATGAATGATTTCGAAGGATGGATCACCGCAGCACGGACACGAGTCAATGGCGAGTGGCTCATGTACGCGGAACCTATTCGCACAGACTCGGGCAATGATCAAGATGATATGTATGAGTACTATTATGTTGACGTCGGGCGGCGGCTCGTTGCTTGGAAGCAAGCGTTCTCCGCAGAAGTACTGTTTCAAGAATCCGCTCATGTTGGAGATAAGGAACATCTTAGTATGTTTTTTCTTGTAAATCGTCACAGTACTACCCGTAACGATAGTTTTTCAGGGCATGAACTTGAAGCGCAATTCTGGAAACATATTGAATACTTCCCCTTCGAATTTCGGTTACCTCGGTCGGAAGTTCATTCATTATGTCAGGAGCTTCGCTGGCTCTATGTTGGTGGGTCCATTCATGAAATAAAACGAGCGAAAGCGCTTAGTCACTCACAGAAGCCGCAACTATGGAGGACTCCGTCGCTGCCTCGACATTCGGAAATCTGGATATGACTGAAAAACTTGCAAGACACTTAACTGAAGCTGGTGCGTCTATTCCTATTTGTGGTGGATACTCTTACTTTTCATAAGCCGGAGTGTGTAAGAACTCATTGGATGAGTACACCGTTGCAATGTTTGGTGAGTGAGGGGAAACTTACGAGTAAACTGTCTGACTACTGACAAATCCTCACTGGTCAGGCAGAATCAAATCAACGCTCTGTAAGTAATGGTCGATTGTGAGCGGTTTGTGTATTCATTTCGAATAGGTCACCATCAATTCTTGCACATCCATGGTTTTCCGGAGGCACGACTTATTCGATCTCATTCGCTGGCAACCTTCGACAAGACGACGCCACCACAGAATGCATTTGCCAAAGCAACTTATGTTGCGTTTCGCCTACCCGCGGTCGCAGAACGTGTCAAGGCCATATACGTTGATGGTATCGTCAACGCGCTGGACTTGAGGGTGTTTGTGAATGACATGGGCTATCAGATCAACAGCCAGATGACGTTGGTATGCCCTTCCTACCCCGGAATGATACACTTAAATTGACTCAGAGCTTTCCCTCAGTCCGGGGTTCTCATGGCAGTTGATTGCACCATCTTAAGCATCCCAATCCTCGGCACACTGACTGTCACCAAAACACTCGCTTCAGTGTCCTTCATTCTGGGGGCTAGTTCTTTATTCACAGGGTTGTTGGCGCTGCGCTTCAGTGAACGAATGAAGTCTATCGTGTTCTCGGTACGCTCACAGTGTCTGTTCGCTTGGCTATTGTTACACAATCAGAACTGCAGGAATATGTCTTGAGTGAAGGTGTTATCTTGGTTATACTTATATATAGCCTACCTGGTACTTGTTGTGTCATGAGGTGAGTCGAGCGTTCACTCCTTTGTTTTACTTCATCGAGAATTGTTTAACAGTGCAATCCTTACGGTCTTTGCCTTCTCTATTGGCGTTTTGCTTGATCCATCAAGTTCGTGGACTACAAACGCTGCCTGCATCACGACACTCGTGGTTATTCTAGGACCACTGTGTCTGTCTGCAAATACAACATTTTGCACTGGACTAGTTTATGACGATGATGAACGTCATCAATATCAATAGAAACCTGTCATAGTTCTTAGGAAACCTGAACCACATAATAATTGTACTCGCATTGGCATCTTGAGTAACATTTTTGGCACGTAAGTCAAGTGAGCATCCTGCTCAGATGCTGTCAGTAGTGATCAGAGCATGGATCATGGTCACCTGAGAGCACCCCTGGATTGGTACTGGTATGAAACAGTATCTTTGTTGTTGTCATGTCATGGTAGTAGTACTTTTTCTGGTCTTTCTTCATACCTTTGTCTTTCTGCTGCCCCTTCCTTGAAAGTGCTGATATTTCTTGATCCTTCATTTATTATATTATAATTGTCTTGTGCTTGTTAAACTGTGCTGTTCAGACAGTGAGCATTAGGATTCTGCCTTTTGACCATGCTGCCTTAATCATGCCAAATGATTGGTAAGGATATCTGACTATTCACAAACCAGTATCAGGCTAATATCAGCCTGAGATAGTACTTTCACTGACATGCCCTTCCACTATTTGTTCATATCTTAATTAACTTCCTGTTGTTCCCCTCACAGTTGCTGATATTCCCTTATCTTGCATTATCTTATTACACCAGCTATATATTTGTTGAAACCATGTTGATAGTTTGAGCATTGCACATATGCTACCTTGTGACTATGCTGAAATAATTATGGCAGAGGACTAATAAGCATTCATCCACCAAGTATCCCAGCACCGAGATAACATTTTTATTCATGGGTATTTCTGCTGCTGTGTGCTCATATCCCTATCTTTATGCTGTCTACTTTGTAATTGGTGATAATGATAATTGATCCAATTGTGCCAGCCTTATATGTATTTACAATAACCATCTAGCTGTATCAGCTCATCATATTTCCTGAAAATTGAACACCAGGATGCCAGCTCTTGATCATGCTCAACTAATCATGTCAAGGACTGATAGGTATTTATAATCAATTGCCAACTAATACCAGCATGATATATTATGGTCATATTCTGGACTCTGCTACCTTCCTTGCAACTAATGACATTCTCTGATCTTTTTGTTACCTTTTCATATCAGCCATACATTTGTTGGTACTACTTTGATAATTTGACACCAGGATGTCAGCTCTTGATCATACTGAACTAATCATGTCAAAGGGCTGATAATAATTCATCAAGTACACCAGTACTGAGATAACATTTTCCTTGGTATGTATTTCTTCTACTATCTGTCCATATCCTTAACTTGCTGCTGCCTACTTGGCAATCACTGATATTCAATGATCTAGGATTTATCATGTTTATATATGTTTATAAGATCCATCTGGCTTATCAGCTCCTCACCAATTTCCTGATAATCATGCCAAAAGATTGATAGGTAGATATAATTAACTGCCAACTGGTACCAGGATGGTATATTATATTCATATTTTGGACTCACTGTTACCTTCCTTGCAATTGTTGATATCCCCTGATCTGACATTTATCTTTTTATATCAACCATACATCTGTTGGAACTATTCTGATAGTTGGAACATCAGGATGCTAGCTCTTGATCATGTTGAACCAATCATGTCAAAGGATTGATAGTCATTCACCAAGTATACCAGTACTGAGATAACATTTTCCTTAGTTCATATTTCTGCTACACTCTGTTCATATCCTTAACTTGCTGCTGCCTACCTGGTAATCAATGATATTCAATAATCTTGCACTTAGCTGATAATACCAGCATGTTATATTATATTCATACTTTAGACTCTCTGCCGCCTTCCTTGGCAACCAATGATATTCTGTGATCTTGTAGTTATCAGCCATACATTTATTGGTACTACTCTGATAGTTTGAATATCAGTATGTCAGCTCTTCATCATGCTGGAGATAGCTGGACTAATCATGTCAAAGGACTGATATGTAGTTATAATTAATTGCCAACTAGTACCAGCATGATATATTATATTCATACCTTAGACACTCTGCTGCCTTCCTTGCAACCAATGATATTCCCTGATCTTGGAATTATCTTTTCATATAAGCCATACATTTGTTGGTACTACTCTGATAGTTTGAACATCAGTAGGTCAGCTCTTGGTCATGCTGAACTAATTATGTTAAAGGACTGATAATCATTCATCAAGTACACCAGTGCTGAGATAACATTTTCCTTGGTATGTATTTCTTCTACTATCTGTTCATATCCTTAACTTGTTGCTGCCTACTTGGCAATCACTGATATTCAATGAGCTAGGACTTATCTTATTATATCAACTTTATATATGTTTGTAAGATCCATCTGGCTATATCAGCTCCTCACCAATTTCCTGATGAGCGACGGTGTTGAGGAATCCAGCGACAAGAGTTTCTTGCCAGCCGCCTTCTAGCTTGCCACCAAAGGCGGCTTTAGTGGCTTGTTCCAGGGCAGCATCTCCGGGAGTAGGAAAGGGCCAATTCCATTGACGCTCAATGCTGTTGTACAGGGGGATGCTTATAGAGTGATTTGGGTAAGTGGCAGCGATGGAAGGGGAGAATTTTTTGACTGTTTCCCGATGAACGGTCAGCGAATCGATGGAAGGAATAGTGGCAGAAAAACCGGCGAAGATGGTATCCAGGACATATCCCAGAGCTCGGGTACGTGATGAGTCATGGCTGTCTTGGAAAATAGCTCCTTTAAGCTCTTGAGCCGTTATTTTGTCCATTGTGATTACTGTTCGACCGTTCTGTGGAACTGGGTAGGATCCGACTTTGTACACTGAATACACTGAATCTACACTTTGTGCTGGCATACTTATGTGGGACAGGCGAACAAAGGAAATCGTAAACACACGACAACTTTGCCAGCAAATTCGAAACCGTATCAGTCCGCGACTAATTATCCTCAGCGTCCGAATGATAAAGGGTGAATAGCCAGACACGAGCTTCATGTGGCACGGTACCACACGAAGCCCAAATTGGATTAGGAAAAACGAGGCGCTGAGATAAGCGAAAACTCGCCGAAGGCTATACAACGGCCCTACGGGCAACCAACCCTGACTGACATTTTTTGTTAACCCGTTTGGTCGCATCATAATGTGGATAATTGTATCGCCATCGTCTTCTAGATCCCCCCAAGGTTTCAGTGAATAACGTACCGGCGGGCTATCATTCGACGCCGATTGCCACGTGATCGCCTGGATGGCGTTAACAGCGACTTTGAGTACACACCATTGGGGATGTTGCTGGATAGCGTGGGAAAATAGTAATTGGGATTTGAGCGGGAAATCCCGAAACGGGTTTCACCTCCGAGCTGTCGGAAGCGGTCCCAGAGATGGGCCTACCTGTTCGGCATGCTGTCGTCAGTTCGTACCACGCAAATCTTTTCGTAGGATATGTCACAACCTCAACGATCTGTTTCTTTAGTCACGGCAAAGGAAGGTATATTTGTGGGCATATGTGTACTCGTAGTCCGTTGTGTATTGTCCGAGAAAACGTCCTATAGCTACGTAAATATTGTGTTGAACAACAATGAAAATGTATTACATGTCCGTTTAGCTACATGCGAAGTCCATTCTGTTGAAGAATTTACGACTTGTTTACTGCGCAGAGATCATTTTCGCGAACGAGGTTTCGTACGCGTACGTATATGATGGCTCGAGTGTATTGCGAATCCTTGTCCTTCCAAGCGGTAGCCTAAAGGGAAAGTGGATAGTAGATATTCTTATCGAAGTATCTGTTCAGGAAAAATTCGCGGGTGTGCTCCAAAGCATTAAACGAAGTCAAACGAGGGTCCGCGCGGTCACCAAAGCGTGGTATAATATTTGCGTATGCCTGTATCTGTGTAACAGGAATGACATCACCTAGACGTTCTCCTCCTGACCGGGTAGCTCTCTTGAGGACATGCATCTGAGTTGACGATTCCCGGCTGCCGGATGGTTGGGGAACAATGTCAAAACGTTGAACATATGTCAGGAACCTGTCGGCCCATGAGCGTAATTGGTTAGGTTTGCCTAGAGGACGCATAATGATTCGGAGTTGTACGATTGAATGCCCTGTCGCCAACCACATGAGGATAAATTACTGGAAATCGGAGGCAGTTCAAATACCTTGTAAACCACTGACTGGCCAAACATACGAGCTATCTCCCTTAACGATGACAGAGTCGTAGCGCCCAAACTCCCAATCGCCCTCGGGAGGGGATGCAAGGAGAGTTTGCGCAGGTAAGACCGAGTTGGTGTGAAAGTCTTTTGTCTGTAGTCGTAACTTAAACCAAATTTGGATATGTTCAAATGGGAGAATAGCGGAATTTGACGCCTTGCGAGGCCCACCGACAGGGCGTAGAGCACTAACGCCGTATGCTTGTTCATGGGAAAAGAAGTCGGCCAGGCCGCTACGTAAGTCGGGGAGTTGGAATAGTTCGGCAGCATCGTCAACAGATATGCGACGTATTGAAGGGTCGTATGCAAGGTTGAACGCTACGCACCCAACAGAGAATGTACGACGTGGCAAGGGAATACTAGTGTCATCTAACATTGAGAGATTAATGGAACGGGCAAAATAGTCGGTCGGTACCCTTTCTCGCCGAGCTACATGGGCATACGGTTCGTCACCCTCGATATCTTGCTCTTCGTCTCCATCGTCTCCATTATTGAGGTCCAACTGAGGAGCTTTCTCTTTGAGAGACACAGCGAGATCGAAATTCCTACATTTCTCCAAGCGGTCGAGTTGTCGGCAGATTTGAGGATCGTAATTATTATTATTGCTACCGCGGGCAGGGTCCTTGATTTGATCAATGTGGGCGTGTTCAGTAATATCGGCAGACCACTGAATAGTGGCGCCGACCCTCGAGATACTCGGCGCTATATTTTGCATAAGCTCGAGCTTAGGAATGTGCCAATTATTGATAGGCTTCCGACCCTTTCCTTGGCGCAAACCAGCGTCGAGGATGGCGTGTTTGTGCAGATGAAATTCATTTAAAGCAGAAGCGATAAGGGTGATATCATCGTCGGAGATTTGGTAAGCCTGTATGCGATACGCGAAGTCCAAGAGCGCCCGGATTGCAGTGACGACGTTACGGGGGGCAGCATCAGCGATGACACAAATCATGGAGCGCTGAACATCACGATGCGTTCGACCAGTGACCTGCTTGAGTGCTGATATTCCCTCCTTGAAGTGGCGAAAGCCAGTGACGGGCTGAAGGATGGAGTACCTGAAGTCGATCTCCGAAGACCCCAATGCATTGATACACCATTGGACTTCATGATCCCATATTTTCTTGTGAACTTGATGGAGGATCTCGGGGGTGATGAACCGGCTGGGGCAAGACAAAGGATAGTTCCGCCAGAAGGGCAATTCAACACCGTTGAGACGAAATTTCTGTGCTTCCCGAAAGAAGGCCTCGATATCCTCGGGATCAGCTTTTGTTCCGGCGGTAGCGATTTGGGTAAGCGTAGTCGCCGATGTGCGTGGCTCGTGTTGGAACGAGTCTCCAAAATGGGTGTACATGGCCATCGTCACAGGAGATGTCTTTCCCCCGACAGCGGCTAGCATGGCGGCTTCTGGCGTGTCGACGATATAGCTTGCTACAGGGGTAAAACAATATCTCAAACTACCCGTTGGATCCGATAGCATGGCACCAATGGTAGCTGCGCGCTTTAAGGGTTCCAGAACAATGTCTAGGCACTTGTGGATCAGGCGGTCTTCAAGAACGCCCTTCATCCGCTTGTTCTTATGGATGAATTTTGGCACCGGGAGAAGTGCAGTGAGAAGGAACGCACGAGAAGAGAGCTTAAGACGCGTGGACATTTTGATGTTAGCCAGACTAATTAGAAGTGGATGGGCCACTCGATCACCGGTCAAAGCGGATATATTAGTCTTGTCGGATGAAAGGATGGTTCCAAGCAACGTAGCACCCGTAGGAAGCTGAGACTACTTCTATCAGTATACAATCATCATAGCATCTTGTAAAACTCACCTGCATCTCCCATGCGTCATCACCCGACATCCATTCTGTATATACGCGGCATAGACGCTCAGCCGTCTTGTATAACCGATACGGTGTCAATTCCATCACATCGACAAAGATTGGGTTATTGAATAAATATTGCAGGAGCTCCAATGGGTCGCGCCAGTACAAGACGACAGGACGTTTAGTCGGATGAGTGGTAGGAATAGGGCATGACTTCCAGCGAGGGCCGCTTGGAAGCAGTTCGGCGCGTTTTCGGAGTTCTTTTGCAGTTCTGAATGAGATGGGTAGGCGTTTGATCTAGTCCCACGGTGAGCAATGTATTTGATGAAGAGCAACGAACACACGAACTAGATCAAGTGATAAGAATGAGTCGATTGCGCTCATGCTTAGACCCGAGCGAAGAAGCCACGAAGCCATCTCCCATTCACCGCGGAAAGCATAAGGGTAGTATATGTTTGATTTACGATGATAGCTGAATTGGTCCTCATCGAATTTGTCCAGAAAAGTAGTGCCTCCCTCGAATGAACGGGCAGCTCCTGGGTAATGATGGATTGACAGAGCAGGCGTGACTCGTAGGTTTTCGTCGTCATGGACATCCTCAAATGGCCCTCCTTCGTCTTGAAACTCCTGTGCGCCAGTGCTTCCCTGCGAGTCGGCATCGACAACCATAGCTTGCTGGGTATCGTGGCTGCCTGTAGGTAATAATTCTTCCTGAAGACGAATAAGGTTATCAGACCAAGAAGAACAACCAGACCTTGGCTGGCTCATGTGCCTTGCCACAGCTTCGTGGTTTGAAAAGCCACTCTTTCCGCAGCTGGGGCAACGGGGCATGAGGTACGTAAAGTGAAGAGCTGGTAACTTACGTATTCTGAGCGACCCGCATCATGCCAATGGCACCATGGCATGTACATACGGAGAAATCTGAAAAGGTATGGCCACAAACCTTATTCGCTCATTCGCTCAGGCTATACACAATACTTTTGCTTTCCTCCATCTCAGCTTCGAACTATGCTCCGCAATTTGACAACGAGATCCAGTCTCCATTCTCAACATAGTCCTGATGCATCTGCCAGTTATTCAGATGCATCTGCTCGGACTGATAGTCCCCTGGGATTACACCCAGGCCCTTCCAGGCGCAATTTCCTGGAGGAAATCTATACAGCTTGCTATTCTGAGGTGAGTACTCACATATAATCCCAATAAGATAGAGTAAATATTGTAATAGACCAGGTCCGATGAGGACCTTGAAGACAAGGAGGCAGTGCTGGTGCTTGAAATAGCCCGAGCTCAACGTGACGTGCATCATGCGGAAAGAGTGCTGGCGGAATGTATAGTACAGGAGCATGAGAGGGTCGCAGATCTGCATCGCTTCAAAGCTCAGCAGAAACAAGAATCTCTCGACTGCAAGGATCTCAGCATTGGATGGATAAATTCTTTGTTCGGCGACTATGGCCGAATGCGACCTATTCCAACTGCAAAAGTGCGGACTTATCTCCCTCCGACGACCAACGAAAACGGCAAGTGATTGTTTTGCATCAATTCATTGTATCTGATCTGATGACGCAGGCATATTGATACAACCTGTTGCTGGGCATTTTCTTGCCATTCAGCTCGACTGATGTACTGCCAATATTCAGATGCAAAAATGTTAATTTTGTCCTAGCTACGTGTGGTTCTAATCAGTAAGAAATGGGTGGACAGGGTGGGACAAGTCATACTGCTGGTCACGACGCTGGGAAATCTGAAAACTACAGGCAATGTAATGTGGTGTGCTCGCATAACAGCATGGACTTCCGCTCGCCGAATGATTGATGAACATTTGCCCATGCACAACAGTTAAAAGAAGCACTCATTCGCTTTTGTCGGTCGACACGGTCATGTCCAAGTGTCCTCATCATCAAGTCGCCACGTCATCGCATCCATTGTCGTCCGTCTCCGTGGTCTCCGTTGTCCTCGTATTCGCCGCCGCCGCCGTCGCGTCATCGTCCGTATCGACACTTGTTGTCACCTCGATGTTACGTCGTCGTCTTCGGTCCACATCGCGCTGCCGTCGTGGTCATTGTCGTCGGTCGACACGGTCACGTCCGAGTCGCCCAATGTCGCCGTCGTCGAGTCGAACGCGTCGTCACCCCGTCGTTTCGACGCAGTCCGCTGACGGCGTGGACGATGTTTGGTGGGTGGGGTGGGTGAGGGAGAGAAAGAGGAAGAGAGGCAGAGGCAGGCACCGTTTGCACTGTTCGAGTCGAACGTGTCGCGTCGACACGTCACCCCGTTGTTGTGTTTGACGCAGTCCGCTGACGGCGTGGGGTGGGTGAGGGAGAGGGAGAGGGAGAGGCGAGCACGTCGTCGTCGTCGCCGTCGTAGCGTCGCCTCGCGTTCGTCATTGTCGTTGTCACTGATCAGGGAGGCATATGCATCTTTGTCGCGTTCGTCGTTGGTTGTCACTGCCGCATTGCCGTGTCAGGTGATGCGGCGAGGGTGCCACGCCACCGTCGTGGCGTCATTAATAGTTAGTGTCAGGGCCCCTAGCTTAGGCAAATTGTCCTCCATAGAGTGTACGCACTCCGCAATAGGACACAAATTGATTCAAAAAAAAAAAATAGTTAGTGTGGTTGGGCGACTGATATTTGAAAGAAAGACTTATGTAAATAATATAGTTTGGCCATACTCGTGTACGCTGGACTAACTGCTGCCAGTCCGATGCATGGGATTGTTTCCCACGTCTCAGATCTCAGCCACAACGTCGAGCACGCGTCAGATGTGACTAGTCATGACTGTGGAGTTCGAAATTCGCCACAAATCATAAGTACTTGTACGCGCACCAAGTTGTAAGTAGAGATTCGGAAAAAGCAACTCACAGTCCAAAACACCATTAATCGAGGATGCTAATTTCGTCGTCACGAAGGGGTTCCTCGCCGGTGCAATGAAACTGGAGAAATCACTTGAGCTCCGCCTTCTTATACGTGTGTCTCATTTGCGCCAAGAACAAAAGCTTGGCAATGGGCCAAGTTGAAGCAACCGGGGCTGGTGCAGTAGGCGAATGGAAAGGAAAGTGGCATACCAAACAAGTACTCGCTATGTAATAAGACGTAATTTGAAACGAGGGTGCTCACCGAGATGGGGTGAGAGAGCAACACAAGACGTACCCAAAGATGACCGGTCGAGGGATCAAAAATGAGAGGGTGGAAGCAGTCAGATGCACAGTCGTAGAGATGGCGACGGCAGCTAAACCGCCTCCGAGCTAGAGTATGAGTTCAGGCAAGGTACAAACGGATAAGAGTGCAGGCAGGAGTACTGACGACGAGGACCTAATGACGATCTCATAAGACTCAATACTGGGCGCAATGAGAGATGAATGGACGTGACACGAAGGTGAGCACCTTTTTGAGCATTTCGCTTTTCGGCCATGCCCGGGGAGGACTCGAAGATGTGATGCGGCCGGCAGCCCAATATAAGTTATGTGACTCACTCTTGGACTCATGTTGAATTTTTAACAAAAGCCCAACTATTACTACACAAAAGACTTCAAGCTTCAAGGCCTGAACGTTTGAGTGCTGTAAACCCTCCTCCATTATTCGTGGGAGTCGAGGATTGCGTCACACCCACTACTATGTATATACGGGATCATGATGGTGCTGCTTCTGAGGATTGTCCAAGGCCTGATTTAACATCAAACAAGGCAGAAAAAGGAAGATGCAAGATATACGTACCTTCTGTCTGGAACTCGTGTGACGCTGATGAGTAGGCTCCAGTGTGTCTCTGATCATATCCTCCAACGTATCAAAGGAAGGGCGCGAAGGGTGAGAAGAGGGTGGCTGGTACCGGGCGGTAGAAGTTCGAACTTGTGCATCTGAGTGTTATAAGACATAGAAAGCAACTCGGTTAACGCACATAATCGGATGAATTTCTCGCGCAAAAGTTCGCCGAGACAGTAAACGACGTCGCGGTCATTGGCCCCCTTTTCAGTGGGTGGCGACGTCACCCACTTGGTGAGTGTGGAACAGGGTAAATCGCCTAAGATATGCGACTGATTATGGAACTCGAGGAACATAAATCCGACGACTCTGGCAGACATAAGATGCTGCGTGTTCTGACTCTTCTCAGCTTCCCTTTCCGCTCGCTGAATGATGGTGTAAGCGCTGGTCCTATTATGCCCATCAGGGTGTCCGCTGAAGTCCGCTTCGGAGAGGGGACGTTGGGTGACGTCCGTCGCCATCGTTGTTCAGAATCTCAGAAGTGTGGCGTTGGGTTGGAAGCCTAGTTAGGGGCAGATATAAAACGCAAACCCATGGGAACCTATTACTATACAAGCGGAACCTTCGGACGTAAGGAAAGCAGTGTTTTTGGCCCGGCAGGGATTGCACGGAAATCAGGTAGGTCAGGGAATTACAGATTACACGGATGGTATGGAACTCAAGTTATAAACAGTATATAATTGATGGTGTGGTCGATGTGCAAGTGGTAAATGCGAAGAAATGTTGTTGCGTACTATGCGGGACGAAGCGAGAGGGGTGAACCGGTGATGTTAAGTAAAGTGTCCACAATGTGTAGTGTGTTTCATTTTGGCCCGGAAAGCAAACTCAGTGTGAGGTAGTTTGGTAGTAGGGCGCACTGGAAAGGAAATGGGACCCGGAGGGACGGTACGTGCGATATCGTAGTAAGCACCATCATCCTCCACGACTGAAAGAGAAGAAGTGGAAGTCGAGAGTAAGATCGTTTGCAGATGAGCAATCAAGTTCATGTTTGCAGAAAACTTTCCAGGGCATAGATTCAATCGCACATCCGTTAGTACGGTAAGCCCAAAATTTCCACGTTAAAAAGGTCATATCAATGGCAAGTAGGAGAACAGGCAGCGCAGCGCCGGCGAGCAAAGTTCACACCGTAGTACAATGGGTTTGAAATTACACGCAACAAATGAAAATTTCAGCCGTGACGGGTCCTGTCACGTTGTCGTTTCGCAGCCGTACTTCAGACAAACCAGCTGGGACGTGGAAAGGAGTGAAATGGGGCAGTGCGAACACTGTCGGCCCTGCAAGGAGCGCGGTGCTCGGAGCCAGGCGACACGGCGCAGCAGCAGCGTCGCACCAATACGCGCGAACATTGATCCTGGCCGGCGAGCGAAACGAGTGCGTACGCGGACTGTCATAGGAGAGCGGGAAAGAGCCGTCCCCTAGCACAGCTCGGAACGGGGTGTCGTCGGGATCGGAACGGAAAGCACGCGGGTGCATAATATAATAGAAAATGAGGGTCTCGATATTCTGCCAACTGAACAGACTGTTTCAAACTTGCAAAACAAAATCAGAGGCTGATTTGTACAGTGCAGTATACAACAACAAAGTCGACTCCCGCGCTCTCCTTTTCTTTCTGAAATAAGTTTCACCCTTTCTCTCTCACACACAAGCCAAACCAGCGCCCTGATCTATACAATTCTAATGTTCGACAGCGTACAACGCACTCACCCATTCTTAGACGTGCGTAAACAAGCCAGCATCTTTCCTGAACTTTGTCATGGCTGTAAGAAAAGGAAACGTTGAGTTCGAGTCAAAGATCCATCAAAGGAAAGAACTTGACTTACCAGCGATGATCGCACTGCCAACACCGCTCCCGTCTTCGGCATGGTGCGTCACAATGTTGCTAAATCCCCCCAGTTCGTAGGTAGAGAAGGATACCAAACTAGGTCAGATAATGATGAATGAAGAGATGTTTGAGCTCTCACCGGCCCTTCTCTCCAAAGATGTCCTGAAGACCTTCGTGAACCCTGTCTGCGAAGCCTGGGTATTTCTATCCAAAAGAAAGTGATCAGTGTCCTCGCCGGAAAAGAAGGAAGAACCTAAGAAGTCCACATACATTATACAGACTACCGTCCGCGCCGACAGAACACCCTTCATCCAAATACCCCATCTTCTTTACAATAGCTGCGATTCCGCATGCGCTCAGTCGCGCCGCACGTCGTCCGATCAATTTAGCAAGGGCTCGGAAAAATTGGCGTTCGGCCAGTGTCGTCTCAATGGCAAAAAAGTGGGTGAATATGCCAATAATCATGAGAAGCTCGTCCGTCGGATCGCTGTCAATACATGAGCTGAAATCCGAGAACTTTCGATATAAGAAGAAGAGCAATGATACACCCACCTTTCCATCAGAGACAAAAAGGCAGTGTCAACACAATACGGTTTCTCAAGTTTATACGTGTTCTGACCGAGGAAAAGCACACCCTCGTCTATGAGTTCGCAAATGACCAGTCGGAGAATTTCACCCAGATATCGGCCCGATATGAGTTTCTTGGTAGATACACATCAGGATACGATAATTAACCGATCATGTCAACATGTAGTTCTCAATGTGCGGGGAACATTTACTCACCTCGAATGCTTGTTCACCGGGCTTGTTTGATGTGTCATCCACAATTGCGTCGTATTTCGTCCGAGGAAGATGTTCGTGCTCAAACGAGTCAAAAGCACCCTTAAAACAAGGAAATTGAGATCCACGTAGCGTGAAGATACATGTTGAACGTACCCATTCACAATTGATAGCCATGTCGACGTCAGGAGGAATGCCCAAGTTTGCGAGCTTAGGAATGTTCTTAACATGCTCCATGTATGCGGCATTACAGCCTGTCCCAAAGATAACCGCTATTTTGGTTTTAGGGCTGACATAGTGCGACGCAATGAGTGTGCCGGTGGTATCGTTGATGAGTGCTGTCATTTTCACGGGAAGATTCTGAACGGGAAATGTCGAGAGGTGAGATGCTAGTGGCTGACGGTGTGGATAAATGAGACATACGTGTTTTGCAAGAGACTGCCTGAACATTTCAGCGACGTCTCTTCCCTCCGTGTTCGAGGCACCAAAGCCTTTCGTCCAACGAATGAGTTCACCGTGATCAATGCGCTCTTGGCTTTATCACATGAGATGAAGGAGCAGACGCAGATACACAGAACATCCAAAGCCAAGCAAACGTAGGTGGTGTCGACGAGTGACATAAGTATTGAACCATATCATAGTTTGCACGAGAACAATTCAGAAGACTCGCATTCTGATAATAGTTCTAGACTCACGAGCACGGATAAGAGAACTGCAAAGTTTAAGCAGGCGCAAAGCCAGACGACGTCATCAGATCAATTTCCAGCACAGGATATCTCAAACATAGCACAAGAGACACAAGACTTACAGTGAAACCCAAAGGTAATACCTGGCCCTCTTTCAGC
>JBBPPF010000474.1:0-19249 GCA_038091815.1 Leccinum obscurum | reverse complement strand
CCGAACCAATTGAACCTTAGGAAAGACCGGACCAATCAGGACCGGTCCTCATCGGTTCGGTTCGGTTAAAAACCGGTTTTTCATCGGTCTTAGGACTGGACCTTTAATCACTAGCCGTAACGACTTCAACACACCATTTGACGTCATGATCCCAGGCAAACCTGTGAAAATGGTGAAGGGACTCTGGGTGAAGGAACTGCGAGGGGCACGATAGTGGCCAGTCGACCCAAAACGGCTCAACAACACCGTTTAAGTGCAACGCCCTGACGGTCTTCAGAAAGACGTTATATTCCTGCAGAGAGAGAGCACTTCTCCAATGCTTGTTGGATGGCCAAGAGTGTGTCCAAACCGACATGAGGAGGATGAAGAATCGAGTCGCCGAAGTTTTCAGATGTTGCTGTCGTGAAGGGCGACACTTTGGGATTTGTACCTGCCACGAGGCACAACTCAGGCGTGTCTGTGATGTAGGCTGCTAAAGGTGTATAGCAATACCTTAGGTTGCCGACAGGGTCGTCTGCCAGTGGCATCATGATGCCAATGTGTGTGGCCGTCTTCACGGGTGCCAAGACTTCATCCAATGTGCGATGGATAAGTCTATTGTGGAGTAGACTCCGAGTGCAAGAATGTTTGTGGAGGAATTTTGGAATCGGGAGGAGTGCCAGAAGTAGATATGTGTGCAGAGAGATGTGAGGAGCGAGTAATGGATGACTTAAGAGGGACTGTATGCAATTGAGGGGTGGGCGATAGAAGAGGTGAACAAGTTGCTTGGTAGTGCATAACCACGGTGGTCCCGACGGCAGGGTCTCTATACATGCATGAAGATCCTTGACAGTCCAATACAAGAGCGAGAGTCACTTGATCTTTGACTAGTTAGACGCCAGTCAGCATAGAAAAATTGACAACTTACGATACTGAGTGATAACAATGAGTCGATAGCAGCCATGCTCAAACCAGAGTGCATGTAGTGTTTTAAAGTCCGGTCTGGTCCGGTCTTTTGCCTTATTTGGGCAAGACCAAGACCATAACCGGTCCTGGGAATTTCCTAATATGGAAAAATTGATTTATTATTCTGAAATCTACCAACTATACACTCTGAGGAATAAATTCTTTCGGAAGAGGACTTCATGTAATGGACTGTTATTTTGGCATGTTAGACAGTCCATTCAGTGTATATAGAAGGCCTCGCTGAAGCTATTTCAGCATAACTGAACAGTGTAATTTACTTGTGTGAAATCTACCTACTATTCACTCTAAGTAGTAAAATTGTTTCGGCAAAGGACTGTATGTAATGGAATGTTGTTTCGGTATGTTAGACAGTCCATTCAGTGTATATAGAGAGTCTTGCCGAAGCTATCTCAGCATAATTAAACATTGTAATTTAATTTTGTCAAATCTCCCTACTATACACTCTAAGCAATAAACTTGCTTCAGCAAAGGACTGTATGTAATGGAATGTTATTTCGGCATGTCAGATAGGCAGTACTGTACACACTGAAGCACTTGCCAAAGCTATCTCGCCATCATTTGTACAGTGTATTTCAGTTTTGTGAAATCTCTATACTCTACACACTAACTTGAAGTAATAAACTTGTTTTGGCAAAGGTCTGTATGTAATGTAATGTTGTTTCGGCATGTCAGACAGGCAGTATAGTATACACTGAAGCACTTGCCGAAGCTATCTCACCATCATTGTACAGTGTAATTCAGTTTTGTGAAATCTCTCTTCCTTACACACAAAGTAATAAACTTGTTTTGGCAAAGGTCTGTATGTGATGTGATGTGATTTCGGCATGTCAAACAGGCAGTAGAGTACACACTAAAGTACTTGCCTAAGCTATCTCGCCATAATTGTATATTGTAATTTGGTTGAAATCTCTCTACTGAACATGCTAAGTAATAAACTTGTTTCGGCAACTTTGAGGTCTGTATGTAATGTAATATGATTTCGGCATGTTAGGCAGTCAGTTCACTTCATATTGAAGGCCTTGCCAAAGTTGTCTTGGCATAACTGCACATGTATTAAATTTAGTTTTGTGAAATGTCCCTACTATGCAATGTTGGCAATAAATGTATGTCGGAAAAGGACAGCATGGAATGTAATGTTGTTTCAGCATATCAGACAGTAATTTCAGTACATCTGGAAGCCTTCGCCGAAGATATCTCCGCATAACTGCACATTCTGATTTACTATTTTGAAATTTCCCTTCTAACAGTCTAGTAAGGAACAAACCTGTTTTGGAAAATTACTGTATGTAATATTCTGTTATTTCGGCATGTCAGACAGTCAGTTCAGTACATCTGGAAGCCCTTGCCGAAATCATCTCGGTATAACTGCACATTCTGATTTACTATTTTGAAATTTCCCTTCTAACAGTCTAGTAAGGAACAAACTTGTTTCGGAAAATTACTGTATGTAATGTTCTGTTATTTTGGCATGTTAGATAATTAGTCTAGTACATCTGGAAGCCTTCGCCGAAATTATCTTGGCATAACTGGACATTCTGATTTACTATTTTGAAATTTCCCTTCTAACAGTCTAGTAAGGAACAAACTTGTTTCGGAAAATTACTGTATGTAATGTTCTGTGTTTGGTTGACTTGTTCAGTATTATGTAATTCCTATCAGTCTCAGACTTACAGTAACAAGGAAGCTTGTCATTGACCTTGAGCAATGTGTGGATCATCTGTTCCTGGTGTGTCACAACCTTGAGGGGCATGTCCCTTGTGATTAGCAAAGCAGTCCAGGCAGGTCATGCATACAACCTGTTGAATGTAGGTTCCGCCACCGTAACCCACACTGACATTGAATGCCAGGTGGTAAGGGGAAAATCGTAGAACACGTCATTGAAGAGCCACCCAATTGTTCGATAATGTCATATGATGATCATCAGAAGAGGATTTTTGGTGTGAAATGGCAACTGCAATAATTGTGCACCTCTTAGGGGAGCACCATTCAGAAAAATACCTTGCCTGAGAAAAATTAGATGATGCAATGTAGAGAGAATGATAACTCACTCTGCTGACCTCCAAAGAATAGTGACCAGAGAATGAGACCACACTGGACTCCCATAACACGAAACCCTTTTATAATACCATATAGCCAGACTCAATGGCTCGGTAGAGGAAAGGATGATGGCAATCAAGAGCGCACCAATCTTCTCTATCTTACAAGAATGAGGCAAATAAGAAGTCATTTGCCGGCAAGTGGTGATAGCAGTCCACTTCTTCAATAAAATGCTGGGGTGTTCAATTCAAGTCCTGCGACAATGATTCAAGGATATTTTGCCATCCGATTCCAATGGCCACCACACACAAACATGTCTGTGTGCCGATGTGAAGTTCAACTCCTGCCTCATTGTAGAGCCTAGTAGCAGCTGACCTGTTTTCATAATATTAGGTCACTCAATACATGGACCCTTCTGATCGATTCCAGCTGAGCTTGACCTGTATCACATTTGAGAAGATCCTGAGAACACTGTGGGCTCACAAGCTGCTCGGGTCGAGCATCATGGGCAGATGAAGCATGAGGGACTTGCACTAGTGATGCACTGATAACAGAAGGGCGAATCTGGTCCTGACCAAATTCAAGTGAAATTTCACAGTGGATTTCGATACTGGCTCAAGGTTCTGGTGTACATGCTAAACACGAGCTCTTCAACAATATCAATTGTATAGAATGTGGTACTGCCTGTGATGTGCCCTGCATCTCTCGATAGATGGAATGATACCTGCCATGGCCATTCTGTACCCTTGCAACCAAGAGGACAGAAAATCAGAACCCAAGTGTTGTGACAGACGGCCTTTGGTTTGCGATGTGTGCTTACTTGGGTGGGGGGTACCTCTGCTGTTGTTAATGTTGCTGATCTAAAAAAGCATGAAAAGAGTGCGAAATCACCAAAAGTAACACCAGGTGGTAGGCCTCCTGAGATGGTGTTATTGTATGTATATACAGATTGACGAGTTGGGCTGTAATACTTGGAGACTCCACACATAATATCTACTTAAGCATTACATGCTACCTACTCAAGCATTCATTGTAGATACAACAGATCTTCCCAGCACAGGCCCAAACTGTTCTCGGAATGAATGAAATATTGCAGTAGAAGAAAAACAATAATCTACAAATTTAGTAAGAACTTCATGTGGTTCTCTGTGCAGAGAGCAAATTGACGTGAGAAAATCCTCACCCATGGAGTCAGGGATACTAGCCGCATCAGCACTCAAAAGCCATGCCACCACCGCCATTCAACACCCGTGAGGCAGTGATGACTCACGAATGGTGCAACTGAGAATACAGAGTACATGTCTTGCCATGTCGCTCATGATATCCCCCTTTCACCATTGACACTTGGCTCGAATGGGTTAGTGAGACCCTATTGAGTGAAGTGAGATTGTATGATGTCATCAAGGAACTTGTAGAAGACCAACTCCTTGATGATTGTCTTGCTCGTGATTGTTAAGTTGGTGTGCTGGAACCAGATGGGTACTCCTATGAGATACAATTGGCAGAGGGTGTACTTATCCACAGTGAAGCACTTCATTTAGTCAGCATAAAAAGGCTGGGAAAGAGGAAAGGGATTATTGATTTGAGGTGCTGCAACCTGGATGAACATTGCACTTGTGCAACCATGGCGACCACCTCAAACAATTGCAAGGGTTCCATCTCAAGCACCCTGAGAGTGTGCTTGAGCATCACAAGCCATTGACCTGGTATGTCCTTCCATGGCTTATACTAGTGCTTGTATGCAAGGTCATGCAGTGCACTGAGATTCTGGAAATGGCTTCATTTCATTGGAAAGGTTGGTAAGACAACCACAAATGCAATCAGACTGACCAGCGAGCTTGCAGCACTATGCTAATCTGCTGACTCGTCATGCCATGCAAGATTATCCTGACGATGGAGGCTCCATGTCACAAGTCTTCAATGGCATGAAGATAATGTTTGATGGTGCTGCATCTCCAGTTGTTTGTATGGATGGTAAGATAGGACCTGAATAAATCCTTTGGTGACGAAGTGTGCTTTCTTTGGTCCATCAGATTTCATAGCAAATACTCATATTCCCTTGATAAGTTCCCAGACATTTCTGTCATGAAGAGATTTATGACATTTCTTCATCCATAGCCAGTCTCCAGATCTTCTGTTCATTTGAGGATAGTTTTAGAATAGGAACAGAGTCAGGTGCAATAGCAGCTGAAAGGAGATTATTGATACAATGAGCATAAGACTTATACATCTGATTCAGATCATCCAAATGATTGGTAGGTAAAAAACATCCTGGATATAGGTTCAGCAGGATGAATGTACTCCTCCTGAATTAGGAGTCAAGGATAAAAGTTGTGAAGGTCTCGCTCGACTTCAATCGGCGGTCAATCCACATATGTGTTTTCAGGAATGATCCTTGGAATATGGATTCAATTGGATCATCAAACATCAATAGCAGTAGGAGGTATACAAGTAAAATAGCAAAACGGTCATCTCTAGTGTGGTCTCTTCTGAACTCTCATAATTGTTCCTGTCCATCTGCAGCTCAAAACCAGAAAACTCTGGGCACTTTGAAAAAACCTGTATAGCTCCAAACCAGCAGGGCTTCACAATCTATGTCTTGCAGCATCCTCCAGTTACTATTTCTTGTATCCATGACAATAGCTTCAAAGCTCTCAAGAATATAGATAAATCATCTCCAGTAGCAAGGATATTATTAGGTAGGAACAAGACTACACTACATGTAGTGAGCGAATCGCAGCCTGGGAGGGAGAGAGACTGCCCACAGTATTCCACAAGAAATGAGTGAATTGCAGTAAGGGAGAGAAACTGCCTGCAGTATACCATAGGCAGTAAGTGACCCAGTCAACTGATCTAACCCAAGGTTGGGCGCCAAACTATCAAGGGCAATCTTCTTCTTCAGTGGGGGAAGGGACCCGCTAGGCTGGTGCAATGCTCGGTGCTTTCTACTGATTGTGGAGGACAATGCCAGTGTGCTCTATTCCATAAAATTCATTAGCAAAGACATACAGGTGTAGGGAGTTTGCATTCACCTTTATGATCTCGCAAACAGATAGACAGCTGAGAATGTTCCCCATGATTATCATCACAGCAGAAGATGATGAGCCACCTATATGTACTTGTATTAAATAGCAACCACTTGATTGTTTGCAGTGTTATATATTAGCAAGGACAATCATTGTCGCCATGGACTGATTACAATAAGTCGCCTGGTGGTCGCCCGCCTGGCGACCGATTATTGACTACATCAGCACTGGGACTAGTCCATATAACTCTTCGTGAACAATACATGCTGGCAGCAAACAATCAAACCAATTGAATTACATTAAATATCTGAGACTAGATAGAGCAGTGTAAACTGAAGCTGGAACTGCATTGAGCACAACATGAGTGTTGATGGAGAAGTCTTGGCGAGCCAATTGTACCACAATGTCAGAGAGGTCTGGACCAGACTGTACACAAATGGAATAGAAAATTGCAATTGGATCATTGAAGAAAACGATCATGAAGGGACAACTAATAGACTTGTCCTTGGAGGTCACCAGAAATCCCTCGGAGTCTTCTTTCTGTTGATCACAATGTGGTGTCCTTCTTGCTGCTGCTGGATGGTAAAGGAACAGGTCATTTTAGCTCTTCCAGACTACCACTGTCCAACATATCACAAATTGAAGGACTGAAGGGCTGTGCCTTCGTCAACTGTTCCAGGAATGCAGCAATAGCATTGCAGAATGATTTTCCCATTGGTAGGCTCAAAGCGCCCTTGCCAATCTTTAGGGCAAGGGAATGAAGCTCTTCATCAGTCTGAGCCTGAAGGGCTATAGAGGAGAAGTTGAAACCGTAGCATTGCTCCAACACCTCTTGCAGTAATATATATATTTGGGGACATCTGATTGTTCGGAATATTGTTGCCAACAAAGATGGAAGCTGGCTGTGGATTTAATGATGCCTGAGGATCTGGAAGACTGTTGGACGGCACTGTTGACGCTATAGGAGCAAAGTTGCTCTGCAGGACATCAACTAGCATTAGGTCCTCGGCCTTGGTCAGTAGGACACTGGACAAGGGTTGATTGCCAGAAGGGGCCGAGGGATCTGGAGCAGTATTGCCTAATTTTGAAACCTCGACCTCAGTCAGGGGGACATTATGTAGGGAAAGGGGGGTCGTTGGTGAAGGGTTAGGATGTGTGGTAAGTAAACAAGTGTTGACAGGTTGTATGTCTTTTGGGAGGTAGAACCACTGGACTTTAAGCCACATAATGTGCACACCAGACTGGAAATCAACCACAGTCCCATACCAGTAGTCCATTGGGTGGGTGTCACAATAGGATGGATAATAGGTTGTGGCAAAGCTCAGGCACATGCAAAACAAGTAAACTCAACAGTTCTCCAATGGTGATGGTTAGAAGTAGCACAGTGCACTACAAAGTCTACAATGAAGTAAAACAGATGAAAAGAGTGTGAAATCAACAAAAGTAATAGTTCTATCCCTACTTCTGCAATGCGATCAGCGTGATCAATGGCTCTCATATTCCCGTGGCTCCTTCCAGAAACCTTTGTGCCACATACCAAAACTACAAGGCTTTTCTTTCTCAAAATGGACTATTTGTATCCTGTTACAGCTGGCCTGTGTAGGGTCGGATGTAGACTTGGAGGTGAAGGCTAATGATGAAGGATCAGCCGAGTAGACGTAACATCTGACGAAGCCAGAGAACTAAGTTACTAATGAGATGGAAGGCAGTGGAACCGCATGGAAAGGATGAGTCATCTGCAGTATGGAAGGAGTCAGAAGCTGTGGAGGTCTAGACTGTACAGTAAGTGATGACTGATGAATGATATCCTCATGAGTCAGAAGATAAACATAGAGATAGGAAGATATCGGATCAACAATAGGAAAGAGCAGGAAAGGAATCAGAGAAAGGCGGACCGTCAGTGATGAGAAGCAAGCGAAATCACCTGAGGTCTAAGATACATTGTGAATACAAGTGAAGGCGAAAAGGGAGAAACAGCGAAAAGGAAAGAGATACATAGGGGACTTTCAAGACGATTGTAACATATCAAATTGAATGACCGCTGGGAATACACGCACTGGCATAATGTAAGTTGATGACTCTCTCCTCCCATGTTATCTTTTATCCTTATTTTGGCTCTAGCTTGGTTGGTTCAGCAATCCATAAATACAAGACATCCTCATTCATGCACTCCGTCTGTCCAACTCCGTCAGTTGGTTCTCTGTCTTCTTCTCCATCACTTTCCAGCTCTCTACCAATGTCCCCTTCACCCTCCAGACTGTCTCCTTTGTACTCACCGCTGTAAGTATTCATTATTTTCTTCTTCTGTGAGTAGTAATATTGATGTATCTTAGCTTGTCCTTGAAATCAAGCACTACTTACTCAGGTGCATCATTCAATCCCACTTATAGGGCCACTCTTATGAAGGCAACCAATGACACTATACAGTATTTGGCACACACAGCACTAAATGATGCTAAGTGGGGACAAGTTGTTGTTAGAAGGAATCCAACAAGAACAAAACTCTTATAGCATGCCTTCAAGGCATCTGTATGAAGAGGTGGCAAGAAACAGATGGCCTGTATCAGCCATTGACTTTAGATTGATTCTACAACAAATGATGATCCTATTCAACAGTCTCCACAGCCTCACCTTCAATGCCAAGTTCCTCCAAGACTCATTCAAGTGGCAACTATTCAATGGTTTTTCAATCATGAAGTTTTCGTCCATGGTTTCTGGAGAGCTTTACCCATCTTCTGCTGCCATTAAGAATGTGAGGACCAGATAGTAGGGATTTTATTATTTTTTCACAATGCTTAGTCAGGTTTATCGGATATTTTACACATAGCTATGGTATAAAAGGACAGGTATTATCACCCATACCTTGTACAGCATGATTCTTCAGAACCAGACATTGACCACCACTTTTCCTTGTTCATTGGGTTGTATTTACATTTTATACTACAATACTTGGTCTGTGCTCAAGAGGATATACTACAATGTAAAAGAGCATATGTATCAACACAATCTACTAAGATATTAGCGAGTGTATATACAGTATAGGGTGATTATGTAGCTGCATATATAGATTAGATGGAGTCTTGTTTCTCATCCATAGTATCATTCTTATATTGTTACTTAGATGAGAGAACATCATATCACTACACATATATAGTGAGATTGTTCTTATATAGAACATGGTCACAAGCAATCCAAAATATGGTGTTTTTTGTGGCCAAAAACAACTCTATGACTCTAACTTGCCTGATGATGATGCTCTATCTCCTGTCTAATGCCTTTTGGAGCCATGCCTTGTTTGGTCAGACATTGCAGGCTATCCAATTTGGCATGATTGGTTTCCAAACCAAACTATTGTCTGGTTGTTGAACATGCTCATCTGGGACTTCTTGAACAAAACTGTTAAAGACTTGTGAATATATTGTCTGGTATATGGATCAGCTTCCTGGAATCCCCATCAATTGCACACCTCCTGGATGTCATGCACCCAGTGCTATCGTGCAAAATTCAAAAAGCAGCTTATGTCCTTGCTTGGATAGGTTATTTCCTCTCTTTCCTTTTTTTCCTGACTGTCTTTTCTTTTGCTTAAGTTTATTGTTGAATTGTGCATGTTGATGGTACATCATTATCAAGTCAGCACATAGTCCTTGACACTGGAGTAAGCTGCACCAAAAGCATTGATAAGCCCTGAGATTCTTTTGTGAGCAGCTCAATGAAATAAAGGAGTGGTAATCAGTGAGGACAGAATGTGACAGCAATACCATGGATCGGAGGGCAATGCTCAACATTCCACACTTGTGTTGTTAATGGTGGAAGACACATGCACTAAGATACCAAACATGAGTATGGACATTTGGAATGGAGAAAACTCGGCTTTTCGGTCGTGAAGGGAGGTAAATGAAGGGGGCGTTGGACACACTTCCCGATGAGCTCCGATTGTGCCAGTGTGCTCAATCTTTGTTTGTAATAAAGGCCCTGAAATGTCAAGTTGCCCATAAAGCTGAACATTCATCCTATATCAAAATGGCAGAGGGTTGAGGCACTCTTTGATGATGAAGATACTCTATGTTGTCCAAGGTGTTGATTGTATGTTAGTAAACACAGTGGTGAACAACTCCATAGCTTCATCAACTGGAGCATGTTCAGCTTGCCAGGCATTTCAGGCTGTCTGTACAAAAGCTTGAAATCATGTTTACAAAGTCAACCCAATGGCACCTCCTTATGAGCCATCCCAATAGTTTCCACCTTTGCCACTATATGGCAATGTTTTGATGCGATAAAAACTCTTACTTGATGTGGATTAAGTATGTTCTAAAAAATCTTTAGTACCACATACTGAATGGTATATACTGTGGTGTCGCCTGGTTCTGTCACTGGGGGGGGAGGGGGGGGGGGCAGCTTTTGTGAACAGAATATCCAGAAGCCAAGACATAGTCCTGAAGGGGCAGGTGAGGCATTTACGAAGCTTCAAGCAAGAAATTAGTTGAACTCACAAGTTCAATCTTGATGCAGACAATTTGTCCACTCTCCAGTCCACAAAGTAACAAGTTTGTCCTCCTAGTGAGCCAACCTGAACAAAGAAATCTGCAGTCTGGATTGTGGTAACAAGAAACAACAGTAAGCGATTCCAAGTTCTGCACAACCAGATTGTGAGTTTTCTGTCCGATGATCCACATGCTATCAGGGTAGCATCAATGTTGAAAGATAACGCCAGGATGGGACCATAGTGCTCTTTCAGAAGGATGGCACAAAATTGTACTGCAATGCCATATGATGTGGCATATTGGCAAGGGACCTGCATAGACTTCAGAGACACAGAGAACCATAGATTCAGACCGATGGTAAGGATCAACGGAAGAGCGAGTACGCCGAGGGAGGTCATGGTGGGCCTCAAGGTGTGGCTGTGATGAATTCAGACATCATCATATTGATGCATCATCTTGGATATACACCAACATTCCCCAGAGCAATGTCACACTGATGAGATGCTAGACCGACTTGACGAGGATCCTGTTGTAGTTGTTGCTGCGTTGGAATTTCGTTTTCAACAGAAGATCCTCACTCCAGATACCAATTATGGATCTGAATCAAGTTGGCAGGATACTCTTTAGTAGCGTGATCCTGTCAAAGACTTACCCATATCACCACAGCACTATCCCCTTTGGCAACACAACTCATTTCAGTGTTGTCGATATTCATGATGATCAGTACTCGGGCCTTAGCCTCTCTCTGTTTCCACTTGGCTAAGGCAACTGGGTTGCTTGGCTTGGGTGTGTGGTTTATGATGTGATCGTCGACTCCATAGACGGCGAAGATGTCAAGCATTCAGTTTTTCCACATTTCCTAGTTTTTCTTGCCAAGCAGTGTGACCATATATGAGGATAAAGCACCAAGATTTGCCATGGGGGCAGGCGCAACCATGGTGTTTGCGGCAGGTGCAGTCAACAAGGTCGCAGGGGTCGCGGATGATATGGTGGAGGTCATGCCAGCGGGGGCTGTACTGGGTCTGGGGGTTCCTGTTATTAAGTGCAAAAGAAGAATGACATGGAAGATAAAAATAACAATAAAACTATTTAGTACAAGTGAACCTTTGCTCGTTTACTCGCCTATAGCACAACAGGGCTCATAACCTCTTATGAGAGAGGCTATGAGTAAGCGAGTAGGTGCTAGACTAGGCTAGGCTTTGGTCAAGCTCGAGGTGTAGCATGAGCGGAGCTTGGACAGCGCTAATGAGTAAGCAATGATGCTGATGAATAAGCACTGTGGCTATGTGCTCAGTGGACCTGGCAGCTGGTGGTTGCAGGTCAGGAACAGATTGTATTTGATACTCCAATGCCATCTTATATATATGCTAATACTAATTTATCCTGTGGCATGTCAGCTTGTCACATGGACAGATCTGCTGAGCTCCGTGACATGCTGAGCGTGTTTCGGCTTCGGCAATGCCTTTGTAAAAATGTCTGCAGTCATTTGGGCAGTGAACAGTAGCATAGATCTCGACTCTCTCTGGATGAAATGACAGCACAAATCAAAATATTTTGAGTGCTGGTGATACTGGCAGTCTGTCGCAATTGCAATTGCGGACTGATTATCACCAAGTAGTAAGCGAGTGGCTCAAAGGCTGAAAAAAAAAGACAATGTGCATAAGGTGATAATGAGGCATACATGGTAATGTAAAAAGGTGAAGAATCAGTGGTCGTCATCAAGTGGCTCAACATGCAGTCGGACTAAAATTCTTACATAAGGTAATGTGAAACCATCCTATGTCACATGCAAAAGCATTACATTGTGTTACAAGACTGAAAAATCACCACAGACTAATACCAGGAGGGAATGATAGAGTAGCAATACAAAATCTGAAATTAACTGTAAAGTAGATTTGTATTGAGTAAAATATGAAGTCATTCCCTCTAAGAATTGATTGTAGACTTCTGAGAGACTTGCAAGCAATGGAAAATAGTTGCAATGTCCATTCCAATTTGACAATACTGATTTGAAGGTCCAACACTTGTGCTGTTGCATTGCTGAGGTCCAGTGCTTACAGCCTGTGGGGAAAAAGTGTGCTCAATATCCTTAGCCTTTTTAAATATTAATATAACCTTTTCTGTGCTTTCCAGATAGCTTTGCAGCTCAGTTTTGTCACTCTATGAATGTTTATAGATCAATCAATGAATCTCTACCATGCCTCAGCATGATAGAGCATGGATCATCATGGACAGAAACCTGTGTGTCACACAAATGTCACCTCACATAATAAAGGATGGTTTCACATGAGGACTCCCTTCAGATGTGGCAATTCTGGACATTGTAGTGCTTTTAACTTGGAATTAGTCACATACCAGGATTGAGCTTGCCAAAAAAATTGCTGATGTTCTGAAGTCACTCACTATATCTGAAAAAGGTTAGACAAGAGAATTAATCCTTACCAAATATTAAATCACAAAGATTTTGAGTGTCACCTGTGACAATGCATCAGACAATGATGCAATGATCAATATGAGGTGCCTACCTTTGGTGAAGTGGTGAACAATATGTGCTGCTTTTTGCACATTGTCAACCTTGTAGCAAAGTCCCTGTTGTGTCCATTGACATCAAGAAGAAGAAATCAAGAAGAAGGATGCTAACTATCTGCTCAACTATGCAGCTGAAAGACAAGAGTTAAAGGACTCAGGAGCTTGAAATTGAAGAAATGGACAAGCCTGAGAGAGATGTTGAGTTGAAAAAAGAACATGTGGACAATGGCAAGGATGGAGACAGTGTTGCTGAGGATGATAGCAAGAATGAGTGAGTTGATGAGGTTGAGTTGATGCAGGTTGACACAGCAATGGACTCTGGCTTGAGGAAATATGAGTTAGGAAATCAGGAATGGAAACTGCTTGAGCAATTGAGAAATATCCTCAAGGTGAGACCACAATGTTTAATGCTGTGTTGATTATATAATTTTGGTTATACATTTCCTGACATATTGAAACCAGATGCTCAAGGATGCAACAATTTTTTTTCCTCAATCTACTCCAAATCTTGCCATGGTGATCCTGGAAATGGACCATATGGACCATATTCTCACCACCAACATTCTTGCAACTTGCAATAATGACTTCATGCCCATGGACAAATGATGGATGAGCTATGCTTGTTTACAAACACAAATGCAAAGTGACAAAGTGCAACTTCATCTTGGTCGAAGGACAGTATATTTTCCTATGTGTGTAGTTTTCAATTGTTGAGATCTATGGAATGAATGGTTTTAGGACCTTTCCTTCACCTATTGTGTTCCAGTTCACCTGGTAGTCAGTTAGACTTTTCCAAATATGGTATTGAAACTATAACACATTATAGTTTAAATCATACATAAATTATTGCAGTAGCATAACCTTCCTTTCAACAAGCAGAATAGATTTACCATTACACATCTGATTCTGCATTATATTTGAAGTGAATAGATATTTTATCCCTTGTCAATCCTGTAGTGTATGGATAGTTTGAACAGTTTCAGTTGCGCAACTCTTGTCACCTACTCAGTTTCCATTGTGAAACAGCAATACAAGCAGTTGAACCTGCTCCAAGTAGGCTGCCCAAGAGTGTTTTAAACCCCTTAGAATCAATCATCATTAATGGTCATGCAGTGCTCACAATGTTATATGTAGATTGGGCAAGCCAAGGGGGCATTCCACAACAATTCCCTTTGAAGAACTCTTTGTTCCCAGGTCCCATGCAGGCTATCCATTGCTTATGTCACACTTTCCCTGGTTGGCACAATCTTCAACCAGAACCAAAGAAATTGGATGGTTCAATAGCATTTACATATGGAACATCTTATTTTGTGCACTAAGATGAGCATTCCCCAGGGTATTTTGCCCTTCAAGAATCGTATCAAACAGAAACTGGCTTCTAGGCATGGCGTCCATTGGAAGAATAATGAACCACCATGTCCGCTGTGTCTATTATTTCTTACATTCTTGCATATGTAATTAATTATGAAATTCTAAATTAACAATTTCAGGTGAGTGTTTCACTGTGAGCTGATTTTTTGCAGGAGCAGTGATGGGGTCAAGACCTGGCATTGTGTCTGGAGATGGAATGCAGTTGAGGCAGAGCAAACCAAGATTTACAATCTCTTGTATGTGATTCTCAAGCTTAATATTTATGGACTTCATCAGACCTATCACCAAAGGGTTCACAAGGGACTGGTTGATCTAATTAAAGGTTATTGCTTATAATCTGTGATAACGATGCCATGGGCTCAGAGGTACACAATGCATATGTTACTAAAAGTTCACAAATATATCACATATAGCGAATGGTAATCGAGAGAGCCTTGATGAGAGGTGGTGTGTGAGTATGAGGATGCAAGTCCATGGTGACTTGCCTATCAATATTCGCTAGCTGCCTAGTAGGGATGCAGTCTATGATTCATCAAAGCCACATCTTTAGGACATGTACACCAAACAACTAGTAGTAAAAAATACAAGTGAGGCTCTGGCCTGCCAAGATGCCACTGGCTGACTTGGCTGCAGAGATGGGCCAAGTACCTACAGCCCTGTAACTGAGATTACTGTAAAGGAGGCATATTCACTCCATGTACAGCAAGCAGATTCTCATTTCTAACCTTGAAGTCAAATTCTCTGTTTTCCCCCACATGAAAACAAACATCTCCACCAATTGAATGGCACCCCAGACTCTATCTCCAACTTTACCCTTGGTTAAAGTAGTGACTGGCCTAATTAGCAGACCAGTGAAAGTCTGGATGCAGTTGGTGAAGTACTTGATGGTGTGCTCGTGAATTGCACTAGGAAACATGGCAGGAAGTGATCAGGGTTGAGAGGCAACCTGTGAGAAGTTAGAACAATGGTGGCGACTTATCAATACCTGGGATATACATGGTTATTTTGGTCATGGGCTGGAGCTGTTCAGGTAAGAGGTCATTGAAAGTCCACAGAAGTGGTTATTAAATGATGGGAAAACTCAGAGTTTGCAGTTGACTGGCCCAAAGCTCGAATGAGCGTGCTGGAGGTGCTTGAATAACAGAGTGACAGTGATCTTTTTTGAGTTTGAAGGTCAAGTGTCTGCCACATGGCTTCCATAGGTGGTAATGACTACTTTAGCACCCATTTTTGGGCTGGCCCATAGCTACCAGTGGGCTAGCTCATCCATGGGGTGTCAGGGGTCCTTTTTTGCCTTTTTTTGCCGTCAGTTGTTTGTCTCTGTCTCCAATGGTGTGCCAATCGGGAAAAGGGCAAGGTGAGTTTTCCATTTCAGAAATTAACCATACTAGCTCCTTTTACTTGCCCAAGTGACCTATTGGTCCTTTCTCTAGCCACATGACAGTCACTGGGTGTCCTCTTATTTCGCCTGGTTTTTCCTGTTCCTATTTGGCAAAGCCCGCCTGTGGAACAATTTCTCAAACAAAAAAAAAAAAATTCTTGAAGTCCAGGTTACCATTCATGCAACTCTATACACATTCTGGCACTAACTGTCAGTTACTATTCCTTGTGTCATATTACATGTTTTTAATTCAATTTGTATGGTATAGCCAGAAAATACCTGACTGCTTCTTGTCTCTCAACGCTGTCAACAATGACAACCCTTGGCAGTCACTTTCCTCCCACCTTGGCCATATTTATCATCATATTTGTTGTCTTCCTTCTTCTCAACTTCAGAATTACTTGTTCATCCAATCTTCTTCTTCTTTGTCTTTATCCTGTGTCTTGTCCTTGTCCTTGTTTGTCTTCTTTTTACTCTTTAAGAATCTTTTAAGTTGCTGACCTGTTTTCCCTTCTTTGTAGATACCGGTCCAAACAATGATTCAAGTGCATTTTGACTAAAGGGGTTGGTGAGTTCACCTTCGAGGTGAATGAAAGAAGCATGATCAGAGAAGATCAATCTAGAACCCTGTTGAGAGCAGATTCTTGGCCGAAAGTGAAGAATTCAATGTGAAAATTGTGTTGTATACCACTGACTTTTGTGGTCCAGTGATCATCATACCAAGGTCCCTGGCATGCTTTGTGGAGAGTGTGGTGGCATGACTCAATCAGCACACCATTTTCAAAAAATGGCTATGTACATACCACCATAGATCATGTTAAAGGTTTAAAATAAGAAACAATATCATCTGCTCCAGCTCCAAGGTTTTGTAGCTGCATTCTGCAAGCCAAGGGAAGACCGCCCAGCACCATGCAAAGTTTCATAAATTGTCAGTGGATCACCAAGAATTATTGCCAGTGGGCTATATAGAGAAGGTACACAGAGCAGCCATGATTCAAGCTGCAAAGAACCCCCAAAAAATAGGCAGTGCCAGCATACTTCTGCCTTTGTTCTTCACCTGTCCTCACTTAGCCAAGCCAGGGCCTCGGTAGAATCCTGCTGCCCAATGAACTGCAAAACCCCCCAAAACCCTCGATCTCTGGGCCAAGGCAGAGTTTGCTAGTTTACTTCCGTGGCAAAGAAGATTGCTGATCCTGGAGCATGGGACGGAGACTAGACTAAATTCAGATTGTGGTTCACCCAGATGGAATCACTCGACTATGGTGGCACTGTTGGTTCCATATCTCCTGTACTACTCGGCTAGATATCACTTACACTGTTGGTCAGCTTGCTTTCTTCATTGCATGATTGTGTAAGTCTTTTTTTTGGTGGACCAAGATTTGGAAGATGGGGGACACCAATGTAGGAGGCGGAAGTATTATGGTAAAAGATAATTGTGGTGTCAGTACTGATGGGAGTCACTGGGATTGTTCAAGTGACAATGAGGCCAGGAGGAAGGTGGATAGTTTGATGGAGAAGTGGAGAAGTCTGCGAGGAGAGCGAATGCATGAGTGTATATGTTGAGGGGTGATCTAGGAAAATAAGGGAGTGTATAAGGATGTATGTCTAGGGTTCATCCAGGAGAGGGTGGGGAGTTTGTGGATTTGACAGGTAAGGAGATGAGATTAGATTTGGTCTATGAAGATCTAGGTTGGATAGGGTGCATCAGAATTTAGTAAAGATGTATGGCAAGCTTGAGAGTAGTGAGGGTGGGTCCACTGGGTAAGGAATGTTGCTTGTCAGCCGCATTTCTTGACTTAGGTATGAGAGGGTGGAAGGTTGATTTAAATGTGGTCATGTTGAAACTGATGGACATGTGAATGCCAAATACTAATATGTGATGTACCGAAAATGAATCAAGTTTGGCATGGATGGTAATGGGGGAGATTGTACCATCCGAGTAGTCATAAAAGTGTACCTGAAGCTCTTCATTAGTAAGTGACAAGTTACAATCCAAAAACAAAACATTTATATGGCTGTTCTGAACAACTATGACAAGATAAGCTTTGATATCCATAGTCTTGCTAAGGTGAGATGCCAGCTGGAATGGCTCTCAACTGTACTCCCTAATCACTTTGGAGCTGAGCCACATGCCTTCATCTTGAGGTACAATGGCACTGATGACAAGGATACTATCATAGATTGTATTTTTATGATTGTATTTTTATTCATAGCATGTCATACCCAGTCAGGTTGTTGCTTGTGGAGAAATTGTTGGTGTAAGAGGCAACATCAGTAGTCATGAGAGTGTTGAGAAACAACATCATTTGTGCCACTTCTGAGAGCTCATTCTTGGAGGTTTTGGTTGGGATGAAGCACTAGTTTCAGTGCTTTCTTTGTGCATTGTAGAAATGGACAGAGTCATCTAAGTCCAAGGTTGAAGAGGTTAGATATCAGCAAACTGGTATGCTGCTTTAGTGAGCTCCTAGCCCACAGCAGAGATCCTCTGCTCAGATAGCTCTATGGTAGGTGTTCTTTTTGAATGTTGCAATTCCATGCTATTAGGAATTACTGAAAATCAATTGGTTGTGGATGTTTCATGTTCACATTTGTCATTGTGGACCAGACTTGGGGAATCTATCAGTACAGCCAATAGAGGACCTCTGACTGTGAGTATTCTGGTATGAAATTGTTCCTGATCACTGCTACAAACCAAAATCAGTACAATTACTGAAAGTTGGCTTTGTGCCAGACTCAGGCTGTGGTTTTTTTGGATCTATTCCCTGTCATTCAAGCATGTCTGTCACCTTATTAAGATATAAGATAGAGTTATTGACCATGGGAAATCCAATGTGATGGTTAGAAGTAGCACAGTGAAGCAAAAAAAAAGATACAAAATCACCAAAAGTAACAGTTGCTCTCTGTACAACTGCCTATATTCTGTTATTACAGTCTTCAATAAATCTTGCAGTTTTTATGGTTTCTATGAATGCATATTTAATCTCATTTGTAGAATAAATACATGTCAAAGTTTACTTCCAGTAACCCAGGCCAATGCAAGCATTTGTACTCAGGCAAGTCTCATCGTGTGCCAGGCATTATGTCTGAGTCAGCTTCACCATCCATTTCTATCATGTCATTGCCTATTTGTATTGGAGGTGAGAGTGGGATTAAAACGAAGAGGTTCTAGTGAGGAAAGTGGCAGAGTGTGATAAGCGCAGAAAGCGTTGTTGGGATGGGATAACCACTAAAGGGGACTTGTAGGTCACACTGGAGTCCACTGTGAGTAACCAGGAATGATATTGAGTGAACAACAATGAGCTACTGACCTGGAGTCCACTGTGAGTAACCAAGGGAAACAGAACAGAGGACTCTGAGGCTTAAGTCTAGTGGCTGTAAATACTGGCAAACAACTAGCAGCCACATTCAGCCACAACTGTGGGAATAATCATCACAACTTGAAGAAAAGAAGGTAGAGG
>JBBPPF010000473.1:0-19255 GCA_038091815.1 Leccinum obscurum | reverse complement strand
CGAGGGCGGCACCTGCTTCTCAAGGACGTCTGCATCTGCAGCGCGACCCAGCGCCCAGAGTTGGAGGAAAATGTACGATCCCTTGGCATGGACCGCGTCCGTGACCTAAATTATTATATAAGGGTCAGGATTCAAAAATTGGATGAGACCAAGAGATGAATTACAGACCTTTTTCCAACCGTCAATTTGCTCGTCTGTATAGATGCCTGGGATGTGGGCATATCCTCCTGCGTCATGGGAGACGAATGTGATGAGAAGTGTCCCCAGGTGTGGAGGCACGCTAAGCGTAGTAGGATGGGTGCCGAGGCTCGGGGACATGAGAGGCATATGCTCGGAAACGGGGTCAAAGGTGCGAGAACGACGCGGTGCTGAAGTGTCATCCGGCCAACCTTGATTGGCTTGAAGAGTGCAGGAGTCTACTGAATGAAGGCCATGGAGTTCGTTGGGTTAGTCGGAATATGTATGTGATGGTTTTGAATTGTTGCTCGACTTCCATAAGTACTTGCAGGTTTATAGTGAAATGTAAGGCGTTGGTAACGGAGCAAGCTGAGCAAGGCCCCATCGGAGATTGATCATCAGCTCGCACGCTCTTCTCGGCACACCCGCTATGTAAGCCCGATCTCGCTCTCGGATTGCGCAATTTGCCATGGGACCTACTCGACTCGTTGGAGTACTGGCGAGAACAGAAGATGTGGCAAGTCTATGGTGAAGCTCTCCCTGATGACACGCTTGACCGCATTGTGGATTGCTTACACTTCTTCAAGATCAGAACAATCGATGACATTTCTCGTGAAACTCGTTCTCGGAGCAAAGCTACTCAGTTCGGTGCTGAAGTCCTTGCCCTCATTCACCAAATTCTACCCGTTCCTTCCGTATTTACATCAACTCCTCTCCAGCCCATAAAACTTCGATGATCCTGTCGCGAAAGCTGAGGAAAGAAATTGCAAGAGCTCTTTATGCTCTCAAGTCAATCGGGATGCTGCAACGCTCGAATCGAATGAGTATTGACGAGCTCGTTAACCCACCTATGGAATCCGAGAACGAGTTGAAAGCAGGAAGGTGTGGAAAATGAGTCCTCCGATGCCCGAGATATCACTCCAACACGGAGCGACGTACTGTAGGTGGTTTGGGTGTTGCAGAAATACATCGAGGTGATAGACACTCCATACACTCGCAAGTTGGAGGTAGCGCTGGACAATTTCGGGCGGGAAACTCGTGCGTTGGAAATGCAGCGCATGAAGGATACGCAAATTACTACTTATCTCTCTCGTACTTAGACATTCATACTCACTTGGAATTTTTTAGTACCAGTAGACGTATGCAAACTACTAACGATTTTCGTCTGGGGGTACTTGAGACGATTCTTGCACAAAAACTGATCTGATTGCTTCGTAGATGAGTTTGGAAGAACGGGTCGAGTCGGCAATTTTGATCATACATATGTTTTTCTCTTTCTTTCTTTGAGCTATTGGTACTGTATATATGGTGGTCACTGAGCCTGGAATGGCAGCAATTCTCATCGCGATCTCTCTTCTCATCGAACGCCCGCGTCCAGTGTATGAGGCACCGCTGGCCAGATATAATCCGGAAGACGCTGATCAAACTAAATAGTAAAACAGCGTCGTCGGACCTGCTGTTCCGAAGCGTCGGATGTCGGAAGTAGATGGGGATCGATCAACGGACACCGCTTCTTCTGTTTCCTCCTCGCCCTCACGGTGACTACTGCTTCAACTCTACGTTCCACAATTTCTTCGACACTACGCTCTCGCTTGACATCCAGATATGGAGACGTACGAGACAGGCGGTTTTGAAAACATCCAAGACAAATTTGGCCGCTTCAGGATCCTTATCATTGGGCGGGCGAACGCTGGAAAGACGACTATTCTCCGCTCGATCTGTAACACTACCGAAAACCCGGAGGTCTATGATGGAGAAGGCAACAAAGTACGTACCTAGTTTGATACATACGGATGACTGGTTTACCAACCGTGCGACTAGATCGATCTGACTCAGGTCGAGGGATCCAGGGGGGTGAGTATCACTACATACTACAGATTGAACTCTGACGCGAGGCGCATCTTTATCAATGCATGCTAGCGTGGAATACACGACATCGAGAACGAATTGATTTTCCGAAGCAACAACAAATTCGTCTTTCATGACTCGCGGGGCTTCGAAGCTGGTTCTGTAGATGAAGTCAAACGACTCAAGGAGTTTATCGCAGATCGTGCGGACACGACATTTCTCAAGAAACGGATTCATGCCATTTGGTAATGGTTCCAAGGATGGAGTGTGCGGGTTGAAGAATCAATTGACTGGTGATTATATTGAATAGGTACTGTATCCCAATGGATAAGTTGGGTCGGGCAATCCAACGTTCCGAAGAAATATTTTTTGATGAATGTGACACAAAAAATGGTGACGGCCTTTTTCGGAAAAGTTTTCTCGAGCTCACAACTTGTCCAGTGCCTGTTATTGTGTTATTCACCAAGTTTGATGCATTGTTGACAGTAGCCATGGGCAAACTGACTGGTACTGATAAAAGGCTGCCACTAGACGAGAAGATGGCAAAGGCACATGAACTCATAGAGGGGATTTTTGAGAATGCCAATGTATGGGGTCGTCTCTGTCAATTGAAGCATGCACCAAAATATAGTGTTCGGATGGAAGGTGTGTATGCTCTTTCTAATAAATGATTTGGCTCATGGAATTTGCATGCATGGAAGGAATGCACAACTCGGATGGGGGATGTAACATACTGCTGAAAAATACAGCAAGGGCTCTGGATGAGGAGGCTTTGCAAATGCTATTTGTTACTGCACAGGAAACAAGCATAGCATTGTGCATTAGATATGCAGTTCGAGAGTAAGCACTGAAAGTTGAATATTGTTCAAAGGCAGATGCTATAATCCGAAAAAGTGTTATATCTATTTTAGACAGGGAGCAGCAATCAGGACTTCCTGAACACCAAAAGGGAAACATTGATCCTACAAAACTTGCAAGATGGTTTCCACAGTTTTGGGTGAGACAAATCCATATGAATCAGATTTTTAAAAGACAATCAGAGTGATCTCACTATGGGAATCACAGATTGTGAGTGGTTTATTGTGGCAAGCCTAGGAGCAAAGATAATCATTACATGACTTATATCATTAATTATCCTCTGGAAATGACAGTATGTGAGTGGTGCATTGTGGAATGTGGCAGAGAGTGGTGATGCTGATGATGCCATGTCCATTCATTCTTCATTCTGCTTTGGAAATGACAGTGTGTGAGTTGTGGATTGTGGATTGTGGATTGTGGATTGTGGCAGAGAGTGGTAATGCTGATGATGCCATGTCCATTCATTCTGCACTCTGCACTGGAAATAACAGCCAGTGAGTTGTGCATTGTGGAATGTGGCAGAGACTGGTGATGCTGATGATGCCATGTCCATTCATTCTTCATTCTGCTCTGGAAATCACAGGGAGTGAGTTGTGCATTGTGGAATGTGGCAGAGAGCGATGATGCTGATGATGCCATGGCCATTCATTCTTCATTCTGCTCTGGAAATCACAGTTTGTGAGTTGTGCATTATGGAATGTGGCAGAGAGTGGTGATGATGATGATGCCATGTCTATTAATTCTTCATTCTGCTCTGGAAATCACAGAAAGTGAGTTGTGCATTGTGAAATTTTGCAGAGAGTGGTATTGCTGATGATGCCATGTCCATTCATTCTGCACTCTGCTCTGGAAATAACAGCCAGTGAGTTGTGCATTGTAGAATGTGGCAGAGAGTGGTGATGCTGATGATGCCATGTCTATTCATTCTTCATTGTGCTCTGGAAATCACAGGGAGTGAGTTGTGCATTGTGGAATGTGGCAGACAGTGGGGATGCTGATGATGTCATCCATGTCCATTTATTCTTCATTCTGCTCTGGAAATCACAGTTTGTGAGTTGTGCATTATGGAATGTGGCAGAGAGTGGTGATGCTGATGATGCCATGGCCATTCATTCTTCATTCTGCTCTGGAAATCACAGTTTGTGAGTTGTGCATTATGGAATGTGGCAGAGAGTGGTGATGCTGATGATGCCATGGCCATTCATTCTTCATTCTGCT
Organism: Leccinum obscurum; assembly: GCA_038091815.1. Classification (NCBI taxonomy): domain Eukaryota; kingdom Fungi; phylum Basidiomycota; class Agaricomycetes; order Boletales; family Boletaceae; genus Leccinum; species Leccinum obscurum. The sequence continues at coordinate 15,154 of JBBPPF010000473.1, read as the reverse complement.
CTGAAAATCACAGTCTGTGAGTTGTGCATTGTGGAATGTGGCAGAGAGTGGTAATGCTGATGATGCCATGTCCATTCATTCTGCACTCTGCTCTGGAAATAACAGCCAGTGAGTTGTGCATTGTGGAATGTGGCAGAGAGTGGTGATGCTGATGATGCCATGTCCATTCATTCTTCATTCTGCTCTGGAAATCACAGGGAGTGAGTTGTGCATTGTGGAATGTGGCAGAGAGTGATGATGCTGATGATGCCATGTCCATTCATTCTTCATTCTGCTCTGGAAATTACAGTTTGTAAGTTGTGCATTATGGAATGTGGCAGAGAGTGGTAATGCTGATGATGCCATGTCTATTCATTCTTCATTCTGCTCTGGAAATCACAGGGAGTGAGTTGTGGATTGGCAGAGAGTGGTGGTGCTGATGATGCCATGTCTATTCATTCTTCATTCTGCTTGGGAAATCACAGTCTGTGAGTTGTGGATTGGCAGAGAGTGCTGATGCTGATGATGCTATGTGTTACAGCTGGCCCGGGTAGGGTCGGTTGTAGACTTGAGTTCGAGGGCTAAGACGAAGGATAGGCCGAGCAGACTTAACGTCTGGCGAAGCCGAAGGGCTAGGGGTTCTTTCGAGGAGGAACTCACGAAGAGTCTCGTCACTCGAAGACTAAGGCTAAGGACACACCCGAGATGGGCAGAGGACTGAGGGACGAAGGACGAAGACACTCGAGGGTGGCTGAGGATACTCGGTTGGATTTCAAGTAGCTCTAGCTTAAGGGGATACAAACGAGATGACGAGTCCTTAAATACTACGAGATGGAAGGCGGTAGAACCGCATGGAATAGAGGAGTCATCCGCAGCGTAGAATGAGTCAGAAGCTGCGGGATGCTGTGTTGTACAGTAAGCGATGATATCATCAAGAGCCGGAGAACGAGTCATCGAGATAGGGACAACTCGGATCATCGATAGGAAGAAGTAGGAACAGGATCGGAGAAAGGCGGACCATCAGTGATGTGAAAGATGCGAAATCACCCGAGGTCTATGATACATTGTGAACAAGAAGTAAAGGCGATAAGCGAAGGGAAACGAGAGGGAAAAGAGGTACATAGAGAATCTTGGAGACAATCGTAACATTACCCCCGTTGTAGCCTTGGAGTCACCGACCCAAGCATCAATAGTCGAATCCCGGACAGGGGTGTTCTCCTGTGGTATTGGCGTCAGCCGCCTCATCATAGGTATCTTCGTAGTCATAGTCGCGTCCCGGCGAGGGAGGGCGATCGTTGATGGGAGGGTATACAGGATGAGGGCGAGGGCGACGAGATGAGGTAGTCCCTTGAGATCCTCGAAAGGGTCTGGCTAAGCCTCGACCAGAGCGAGCGGAGCGGTAGGAAGAACGAGAGGAACGAGAGGATGTCGAGGATGAGGAGGAAGCGGAAGGAGAGGGTTGTGGAGCCCGACGTCTAAGAGGACAAGCTCCTTGAGGATGTCCAGGAGCACCTTTGAGGCAGATAGGGCAGGTATAATGCGGACAGTCGATACGAATATGACTGAGACGTCTGCATGTGAAGCAGGCCTTTGGGTATAATCTGTGAGAACGATCGACTGGGAGGTCGAGTTCCTTCGCAAGGCGGGCTTCTGCCGAGTTCATGGCTGCATCCTCTGCTCGGGTTAGAGGGAGGGAAGACGCGGACGGGGTTGATGCAACAGAACGAGGTGGGGAGTAGTAGGCGGGGTCCGTGTTCTCGATGTGTTCCTCTTCACTACCAGGTACCGAGACCGAATCGAAGACGGCCTCGATCTTATCGATCTCTGCTTGGATCTCTTCAGGTCCAAAGGGAGGGGATGGGGAAGGAGTGGGGACGAGCGTAGGAATTACATCTGCCGGGAAGGGAAGGATGGCGCGAGGGCTTACTGCTTCTACCTCAGCGGGGATGCGTACGTAGAGAGGGGGACGAGGGAGGCCTGGGGGAGAAGAGGGTGTTTGCGGGATAGTGAGGGGAGTGGAATAGATCGTCATTTCAGCCAGAAAGCGATCGATATCGGTGACAAACTCGGTCATTCCAAGTTGGTGCATGGCCGAAAGAAGATGTTCTTCGGTAGCTTTTTGCGTATTAGTGATTTGGGTGGAAAGAAAAGAAGCTTGGCCATCGGCCGAGTCTTTTAGGTTGGAGGCGATAAGCCCGAGTCGAGAGATGTGGGTGAATGCGTTGTATAATGAGTGGAGGGGGGATTCGACGTCTGCATAGGCATAGATGTCGTGGGTATAGCGGGAATCCTGCAGATAAGTGCGAAGTCTGCGCAGATCCTCTGGGGAGGCATCGTCAGTCCTTATCTTGCTAGCGTAGAGAGGAACGTCGACGGTGTTAATATGGTATATGTTAGAGCGAGCGGGGAGGGGAGGAGAATTAATACGCCAGGGAACGGCGGTTTCGTTGTCTATATATTGGGGAGCGGGGGAAGAAGGAGGAGATTCGAGGTCAGCAGGACCAAGAGGCGTTCCGCCAAGAGGGCTAGGGAGACGACCTCGAGCCAGAGGACTGGTAGGAGAGGAAGAACTACGTGATGAAGGAGGGGGTGAAAGAGAGGAAACGGAAGAAATCGAGTCGGAAGGGACATAGCTAGACATTCTTTGGGAGAGTGGACGGTATTGGGTTTCTAAGATGAGAAGAGTTAGGAAGGGAAAGCGACGGGATGGAGTTTTTTATATGCTAAGAGGATTGTTTTTGCGTGTTTAAATTCTCATTCTGGTATCCAGGTATCTTCTTCCACTGTGTATCCTTTCCATCGGATCAGATACATGCGGTTCCTGAGGGGACCTCTGTGATGTATGATGCGCAGTATTTCGAACTCCTCTTCGCCTTCGATAAGGTCAGGTGGTGGAGCAGGGAAGTTCAGGCCGTGTACGGGGTTTTCGCGATAGGGTGATAAGAGGGAGGCATGAAACACGTTGTGAATGCTCCAGGTTTTAGGGAGGCGTAGCTGATAAGTGATGGGGGATAGGACCTGGGTGATGGTAAAAGGTCCTTCTCGTTTCGGAGCAAACTTCCGAGAGGTGAGGTTTCGTTTGAGGTTCTTGGCTTCGAGCCAAACTTTGTCTCCCTTCGAGAATGGAGTAAACCCTCTGCCGTTTCTAGCGGACATAACTTGTCGAGCAAGCTCATGTGCTGCGAGGGCTTCGTCTTGTGCTGTGGAGAGGGCTTTGAGCCAGGATTCGATGGCAGGGAGATTAGAATCGGCGATAACGGTGGGAAGGGGATGGGGTTCGAAACCCATCATGAGGAAGAAAGGGGGTTTTCCGGTTACAGAATGGGGGCGATGATTGTGGGCGAACTCCGCTTGAGTGATCAGATCTGCCCATGTGGTGGGATTGTCTCCACAAAGGATCCGAAGATAGGTCTCGACCTCTTGGTTGACACGTTCAGTTTCTCCATCCGTCTGGGGGTGATAAGTGGTGGAGAGGGAGAGGTTATATCCGAGGACCTTTCCGAGTTCTCTAGCGAAGGAAGAGGCAAATTGTGGGCCACGATTGGAGATGATTTTGTTGTAGAGTCCGAAGCGTTTGTATACTTTGTGGAAGAAAAAGGTGGCTATCCCTTCAGCGGTGATGGTTTTCTTAGTAGGACAGAGAATTACCCCCTTTGTAAGCCCGTGGTTGACCACGACCAGTAAAGAATCAAAGCTGGAGGAGGAGGGGAGGTCGGTGATAAGATCACAAGAGATCTGTTGGAAGGGACGGGAGGAGGTCGATTTGATCGGGGTAAGAGGGGGAACGGTAGGGTGGGTGTTCGTCTTGCATTGCTGGCACAAGGAACAGCCTTCAACGTACTTGCGAACAAACTGAGCAAGGCCAGGCCACCTGGCCACCAATATTCGGCGGCTACAAGCTGGCGGGTTTTAAGATAGCTGGGATGTCCGGCGGAGGGATGGTCATGGGAACGAGCGACGATATCACGATGTAGGGTGTTGGAATCGGGGATGTAGACACGATTTTGGTAAGTGAGGACGCCGCCGTCGATTTGCCAATCGGAGAGGTGGAAGCGAAAGGCAGGAGGGATGGTTCCTTCGAGAGCCTGAAGGGCGTTACGGACGAGGGTATCATCGCCGGAGGCAGGAGTCCCGGGGACATGGGTAATTTTAAGGTTGAAATCGGCAAGGTCGAGGAGCCAGCAGGCTTGGCGGCGGTTCAGATGTTGGGGACTACTACGGAAGAAGGTAAGATTCTTGTGATCAGTGAAGACTTGGACAGGGAAGGGGGAACCGTGAAGATATTGGCGCCAGGCCTTGAGGGCACGAATAACGGCAAGTAGTTCGCAATCGTAGATATCGTAGTTCCGTTCTGCGGGAATGAAGGACTGGGAGAGATAGGAACAGGGGTGCCAATTGCCGTTGGAATCCGTCTGAAGGAGGATCGCTCCAGTGGCGTCGCGAGAGGCGTCGGTAGCGATCGCAAAGGGGGCTCAGAGATCAGAGAGGTGAAGGACGGGTTTGGACAGGAAGGATTGTTTGAGACGATCAAACGATGATTGGCAGGCGGCAGACCAGTCCCAAGGTTTTTCCTTCTTAGTGAGGTCGATGAGGGGTCGTGCGATGTCCGAGTAGTGATCAATGAATCGTCGATAGAAATTGGCGAAGCTGAGGAATGAGCGGACAGTTTTGACAGTGGTTGGGGTTGGCCAAGAGGCGATTCCGTCGAGCTTGACCGGGTCCATTGCCAGGGTACCTGGTTTGACAATCATGCCAAGGTATTCAACTTCCGCAGTGGCGAAATTACATTTTTCTAGACGAAGGTGGAGGCCGAGTTCTTCCATTTGTTGGAAGACTCGTTTGGTATGTTCTGAGTGAGAGGTATCATTGGGGGAGAAGATCAAAAGGTCATCCATGTAGATGACGAGCCATCCTTCGGCAATCATATCACGGAAGGAGTCATTCATGAATCGCTGAAAGGTGGAGGGGGAGTTGTTCATTCCGAAGAACATGACAGTGGGTTCAAAGAGGCCTTTGTGAGTGATGAAGGCGCCTTTCCATTGATCTCCTTCCTTGATACGAACATTGTTATAACCCCATCGGACGTCGAACTTGGTGAAGACTTTAGCTCCCTTGAGTTTATCGATGAGGTTGGAGACGAGAGGGAGAGGGTATGCGTCACGAGTAGTATGGGAGTTGAGGTAGCGGTAGTCCTGACAGGGACGTAGTTTGCCACTGGTCCTTTTTCTTTACGAAGAAGAAGGAAGATGCCTGAGGGGATTTGGAAGGTCTGATCTTTCTGCTGCGAAGGTTTTCATCGAGGAAAGCTTCAGTGGCCTTCTGTTCATCGGGGGAGAGAGGGTAAACTTTCCCGATCTTAGGTGTGAAGGTATCGTCGAGCTGTATGACATGGTCATAGGGACGAGAGGGGGGAAGACGAGATGAGGCTTCTTCGGAGAAAACCGAGGAGTAGGTGGTGTATTCTGGGGGAAGGGTGGTTTTTGGTTTAGATTTCTCCGCTTCGACTGCAAGGTTGGTGGTTTTTGGTTTAGATTTCTCCGCTTCGACTGCAAGGTTGGTGGCTGTGGTGAGACGAGCAACTAGAGGGGATCCTTTGGGAATGAAACGGGAGCCACAGCGCATCACTCGACAGAGGACTCTGTTGACGGTGGCGCGTTCAAGGAACTGGGACTCGGTTTTGAAGCCAAGGAATCTATATAGTTTCTTATCGCGCTGAGTGGGGTATACTTCAGTATGACGAGGGGGTTTGGTTTTCGAAGGAGGGTGGTCGGGTCTGTGGAAATGGGAATCGTGTCGTTTGAGATCGGCGACATGTAGGTGATACAGATCCACGGATTGGTCTACAGATTCTGGGATAGTAAGAGTTTGTCGTTCCCAATCGATGAGGGGGTTTGCTCCTTGGAGCCATGGGAGTCCCAGGATTACATTTTCGTTTCCGCAGTCCATGATATGAAAGACGACCTTCTGGGTGACCTTCCCGATGTCTAGGAAAAGGGTGGTGGAGAAGAGGATGTCGCCTTTCCGGTTGGTGGATTGGTCGACGTTTCTGACTCAGATTGGGGTAGGGAGGCGGTCCCGAGGGAGGTTGTTCCTTCGGACGAAAGCCCAGTCGATGCAGGAGATTTCTGCACCGCTGTCAATGAGAGCGGAGGTTTCAACGACTTTTAAGGAGTGCGAGGGTGTTACTAGAGAAACGGGGATCTTCATTGCTTTAGAGGAAGAAGATACTAGTACAGGTGCACATGTAGCGATAGGAGAGCCTTGCGTCAAACGAGGTCTCCTTTTCAAAAATCCAGGGTGAGGTTAACTCTTCCTACAACCTTTGCTTCATCATCATCGTTTTCATCATCATCCTCGACATCCTCCAGGCTAGGTAAATCATCTTCGGCTTTAGCGACTTTCCTAGTCGTCTTCTTGAAGGAGGGGGCGTTGGTCGAGAATGTAGAGCAGGAGGTGGCATTATGACCGGATTTCCTGCAGCAGAGACAAAGTCCTTCTTTGAAGCATTGTTCCCTTTCCGAGGGAGTGAGCTTGGGAATGCGAACATTGATTGCGTCCACATCCATGACGTTAGGGTCTCGTTCCTTGGTATGGTTGTTGGTCGAGGGAGGGGAGAAGGGGTTGGCAAAAGATCGCCCTTTGTGTTGCTGGGAGGTGAGGAAAGCATGACGTTGTTGATCGTCGATCCTTTGGGCGTGTGAGTACCACTTGGCGATGGTAGTAGGGACTTCCTCCATGAGGTAGATCTTCCTGGATAAGGAAGGGGGAATACCCGAAGAGAAGTAGTGGCAGAGGGTTGATTCCTCGGTTACTTTGGAGATGGCGACGTTACTCTGGAATTGAGCAATGTAGGAGGCGAGGGAGATGGAATATTTGCCGGAGGACTTCTCGATCATCCTCTGGGTAGTAAGCCAAGCGAGGGCGTTAGCTGCGGAATTAGAATGTTCGAAAGTCACTTTGAATTCTTTGACGAACTCTCCCCAGGTCCCGAGGGTGGTACCTCCATCGTCGAGGTGTTTTGCTGTGAAAGTGTCAGCCCACTGGGTGGCGGCGGTCCCTTCTTTCATGTAAGAGAGGGCGTAACAGATCTTCTGTTCATCAAGCTTATAGATTTCTTTATTGATGACGAGGTACCTCTGTACTGAGCATAACCAGGGCAGGGCTTTGCGATGATTACCATCATAGGGGTCAGGAGGGGACATTCGGAACTCGACCAGTTTAGACATGATTGGAGAATTTAATCGAGGGACAGGGTTCGGGGGTGGATGGGCGAAGATATTTCCACTAGGGGTTCGGGGGGGGGAGAAGGGGGAGTGGGTACTCGAGGGAGAACTACATCAGCAAAGAAACCCTCCTCTGGACAGACCAGACCAGTTCTTGTCTGGTCTGTCCAGAAGTTACAGCTCTCCAGTTATCCCAGGGAAGGTACCTAATTGGCCAGCTCTGTACAGACTGCTTCACACCACTCCTGAACAGCTCCAGTCTTGGATCAGGATGTCCCAGTCTAGAAAAGCCCACCAACACCTATTGAATATACCCTACATATATTATTCTATGTCATGACATCATTGGTCAGTCTATTACAAGCTAGCCCAGGTTCTCCCAATCTGGTGAAGTTAGTTAATATATTGTTTCCGATTACGACAGTTTCAAATAGCTTGATCCAGCATCACACAGTTGATCACAGTACTGGCTGACATTGAGCAAAATACTACTAAAACGAAAGCTAATCCAGGTCTACATCAAATCCAGTGGTACTTTCCTTATTATTGCTACCATTCCTGATAGGGTTCAAATTAGCGCATGCAACTATTGCCAGAACTATATACAAGTAAGCAATCACCTTCCAATTTTGGCCCATTGGACCCGTAGCTCCTGCGTCTTTGCACGGTGGATAGGATTTGAATCACACTTTACCATGAGACCAAGGAGGTCAAGATAAACATCAGCATAAACATCGCGTTTGAACGTCACTTCTTTCCCCTCGGCTGCAATCTCGTCAAGTGCAAGCTTCATCTATATAAAATACGCACACTGAGCGGGTCAATAAATTCAATAAATAGAAACGCGTACAGCTGTACCAGCAAGTGCAACGGCAGCCCGTGGAGCTTCATCTTCGAAGACCTCAGGAAAAAGAATGCCGACTGAGTTGGAGCCGGTGTAGAAAAAGTCGATAACGATAGCGGAGAGTGCCGGGTGCGCGAGATTGTTGGTACGACCCTGCGACGACGTTAGATTGTGGTTGATAGACAGCGCGCACTTACATCTTCATCTGTTCCATGCTTCAAAAACGCCCCGCGATCCAAAAGACCTTTGGCAGTATCGGCATTGACACTACGGCGGTTTTGAGGGTCCCACTCATAACGTTCACGAACAAAAGTCCGTGCTTTCTTCTTCAGCGCAGATCGCCAACTTCCGATATCCTCCCAAAGCTATTAACATATCAGTAAATAGAACCATATAACCTCATTCACACGTACGAGCTTTGCAAGGTCGTTGGTGTATTGTGGCCACCATCCTAGAGGGGTAAAAGTCATATTCCCATTGAAAACGAACGTCCTACTTACCCTCGGGTATAATTAATCCCTGTTGGCGCCGTTCAGCTAGAGCCTCGCTCATATATTCGGCAGCCTTGATAACAAATTGCGCGCGCAACGGGAACGAGTTCACCGAGGCGAGATCGCAGTGGGAGATCTGCTTAGCACGTTCGATGACGTCGCGGATTGCAGGGGGGTAGAAATGTAACTGCGAGGGATCCCCGCTTGTACCAGACGCAACGGCAACAACTGGCTGAGGTGGAATAGACTGAGGGAGCAAGTTAGCGTCAGTAGATGAAATGGCTTCATCCAAATTGTCCGAAGTGGAATTAGCGCGGCTGCCACTGCGAGAACCTTGTGACGTCGACACCTGTTGGTTTCGAATGGCTAGAAGCTGTGCGTTGTTGGGAAGACGCGGCGGACGGTTATGTCGGCGGTGCTGAGCGACGACATCCTTTACAACACCTAATTATCTCATTAGTACGGCACATCAAGCAATAGTTTGCTTACTCTGAGGTTCCATGAGACGGGTTTGAGGCTGACGGGTGTCAGGAGTACCTGTGGTTGAATGCAAATATTTAGTAGCAAATACCGTAGAACGAGATGAATACTGACCGTTGCGAACGATCGACTTCGCTGCGCGCATATCCTCGTCCGGGGACGCTTCGTCAATCTCAGAAATTTCAGCGCGATTGGCATTACCATCACGAGATCAACCTTCGATGTTCATGTCAAGCCTTGTGGAACGCGCTTGACGAGAGGACTGAGTTTGACTCGAACTAGCGGGCGGTGAATATAGTACACCGTTAACCGGTCCCTGGTCTTGGATACAACAATTGAATGTGACTTACGATCTTACTATCTGTCCCGGTGACCCATGCACACGAGATGCTGAAGCACCTTGCGACTCGGCAGCAGCCGCAAGTTGACGAAGTTGAGATGTTCGCCGTTTGGGCTGAGACATATCACCGTACGTTGTTCCATGGTTCTCATTCGGATCGTGTTCAGATGACGCGCGGGAAGTTGGTGGAGTGTACTGGGAGCGAGCATGCGAGTTGTTCGCCGAGAACACGGAGGGAGTTCGAGAGTGTGGACGGGAAGCCACGGAGGATACAGAGCGATTGGTAGAGGACACGATGGTCTGAGAACTTGAAGGTAGCTTGAAGCCGTATTGACCCGAATTCGACAATCTGAAAGTCGGTCGGACTGGAGGGGAAGGTTTCGCCCATCCCTGACTGTCCTCGTCCTCTCCGTCGCCCAGATGGGAAGGAGCCATGGGGTTGACCTGTTTTCCTTGGGTAGCTAGATCAAGCCTATGGGTAGACTCTCGTGAGGTTCTTGCGACTTGGATGCGCTCGATGTTCTGGAGCTGCTGAACCGAACCCCCACAACCCTTTCGAGAGCGTGAGGAACGTCTTCTTTGGGTCTCCGCATCTACAATACGAATACGTAGATCAGTGACCCACGACGAGGTGAATTAATTTGAGATGCAACTTGAACTCACCCGGAAACTCCTCGTCGTCGTCGTCGAAAAGGTCCTCGGGTCTGAGTCGTTTGGTGTTAGGAATGTCTTCCGAGTCTTCCCTTACCGCAGCCCCCTCAGAACCACTGGTATTCTGGGTGGCCTTCCTTTTACGAACCATGACCAGGTAGGCTCTCTGGTTCCGTGGTTCCACGCAAAGTTCCAGCACTTAACTGGATCGCTTATGTAACAACCAGCTCGGCAATATCCGACAACATTGACTGCAGTCCCTCCGAGTCGGAACGTTCGCAGGTACATAAAACATATTCATAGCATGTATAGTATACATAAAACATAGTCATAGCATGTATACTAGTATACATAAAACATAGTCATAGCATGTATAGTATATGTATAGTACGTACAGGGATGGTATAAATAACATTCAGAACCATCTGTAATGGAACAACACGGCGAGGGAATTGTTGTCGTAATGCACTCCGAATCAGGGTATGTCCAAGAACCCGTTGTTTCGTCTCGTACGACGCCGGGGGATTGGGTTGGAATTGGAAGTGGGAAGGCACGAACTAGAGGAGCAGCGTTCTATCCGGGGACGTTTCAAGGGGCTTGAAGGCAGGAATTCGTCGGAATCACCCGCCTGACCAGAGCCGTGTCACTCCGAATAATACTACTACGTCCAGCGGGAGGCTCGTTCTTCGCCATTGAGGGGGGACCAAGTGGCCGGGCGACAGCCGAAGATCTAATATGGGACTGAACAATGTGAGATATACCACCACCCGTCTCTGTCTTGAGCGACTTGTCATGCCAGTCTTCGGGACGAAGCTCAGAGAGAGCGGTGACGATGTGGCCAATAAATGTATCGTGGTTGAACGAGGTCCGGCGATGGAACCCACTCTGCTCGTCGGTGGCCAGAGGCAGGATTACTTCGGCTCGAAGGCGTGTGAGGAGCGGGACGAGGGGCTTGAAATACGGGTGGATGTGGTCCACGATACACGGAATCCACGTCAGGTCCGACTGAATGATAACCGTTTTTTGAATACTCGGCTCAAAGGTATTGAAGTATTGGTCGTAGCATTGTCAAAGCTCGTCCTCGGATTTTACTTCTGATGGTCCCTTGAACAAAACGCAGATTCCGACAAGCACATAGAAAAGGGACTCCAAATCATGGAGCTCATTGTGCGTCACCGGCTGCCCTGGACCTGCCATTACGAGCTGGGCAGACATCCACGACCACGTCCCCTGAGTCGTCCGTCAGTTCCAATGAATTGAATAAGATTCGCTTTCTTACCGTACGATATAGTGGACACAGATCGATCGTTTTCCGAGGATCTTCACTTGGGTCATCCGTGCCCATCCACAGCGCGATATCGTGTTGATTTGTGAGCTTCGAAGCGGGGACCAGCGTTGGTCCCTCCTGGGAACCAACTTTCCGGGCGGGGACGCGGTTGTCGTACTTGACTGGTGGTTCACCCGCGATGGGCGAAGTTGCGTCCGTAGGAGATATAATTTCGGTGGACTCAGAAGGCGCTGTAGGGACTGCATAGCCCCAGTCGCCAAGGACCCCACGACGCTTGAGACCGCCTATTCTTTCGCACAGAATGTCCCGAGCTTCGATGTTGAGGTTTTCCATGATCGTCCTATGATCGGTGCGACCTTCCGAGGGGCCGAGAAATAAATTTTCGGGGCTGACGTCGCGGTGTAAGATTTTAGCCGTCTTAACCGCATGCTTGTGTACTGGGATTTGATTAGAGTTCGGGACAGAGGTATTTGAGTGAAAGTCAACTCACCGACGGTATAATCCAGGAATGCAACGAGGAGTTCTCCGAGGGATGTAAATTCGAGAATCAGTTGCGCAACAGGATGAGTAACGAGTCGGGATAGAACTCGAAGTTGGAATTTGGCATCACTTGGGAGGACGGAGAGAAAGAAGTGGGTGGAATAGTTGCCATTGACGAAACCTGTATTGGTTGGCAGGGAACTCCTGACCTGTTGCTCGGGGACGAGCTCGGGGACGCCTTCAACCCCATGTTGATCTAGGATAAGTAAGATCATACCCTCCGTATACTTCCGGAGGGGATCGATCCATGAGTCCTTGACTACAACATGCCGCCCACTTCCATCGTCCGAGTCCATCTCGCCATCCCAGACCGTCGTCCCTCGACCGAGTAGGCTGTCGGATATGGCGAGGACACTGCTGAGACGGATCTTGTGGGGACTTCCCTGCATATCGGTAACCTCTAACCACTTGATCCTCCTCCCTACTTGGACCCGAGAGAGTTCGTCGTCGTCGTCACCTTCGTCGTCACCTTCGTCTTCGTCTTCGTCTTCTTCTTCGCCTTCGTCTTCGTCTTCGTCTTCGTCTTCGTCTTCCTCTTCGTCGTCTAATCGATAGCCATCATTCGACTCAGGTGGAAGGGGTATTGAAAGGCTATGCTCTATCCGTAAGGTGGGGAGCGGCTGACAATGTGCGCAGCGAGGGCAACGAGTGGCAAGGGCCTAGTAAGAGACACTTACTAGCTTGGGCAGAGGGTCGAAAGCTACAGCTGAAGAACTCGACTGTGGTGGTAAGGGTCGAAGAAGTCTTATTAGACTGTGGCCTGAAGGGCCTGCTATCACCAGTAGCAGTGATAGTCATATATCAAACTCTTCTGCTTACCATAAAACTGTCATACATGAAATAGGCTAATCCACATACTGCCCTTGATATATTGGTGATATATCACTTGTCAGAGAAACTATGGTACATCTAATATATCTATTATGCTAGCAGGCTGTTCTTACCAATCAGTGATATATCACTTGTATAGAACTATTGTACAGGCATGATACATTACTTGCTGACTGATATATCTATTATGCTAGCAGTTTGTCCCTACTGAACAACCACTAATTAATGATATATCATTTGCACTAGAGGGATATAGACATTACAGACCAGTGATATATCCATTATGCTATCTGATTCATTGCACATTGACTCATATATCAATCATATCAACCTGCTGCCCCACCAATCACACCTGCTGCATTACCAATCATTACTGATATATCAATTATGCTAGATTCCACTCCTCACCACTAATTATTGATATATTAGTGACATCCATAACACATTGCATATTGACTGATATATCAATTAGGGTACTATTTCATCCCTACTGTCCCACTAATCAGTAATATATCACAAAACATATAATACCCCTGTCTTCATAGGGGCATTCTCCTATAGTGGGTGTGACTCATCAACAATGACCATTGGCCAATATCAACCAATCAGAAGCTTTAAACTGCCGGCTTTTTGCGACCATTTTGATCATATCTCATCCAGATTAAATCAGATTGATTAGATTGTTGCACCATTGGAATCAGAAAAACAGGGGCTATGACTTTTCTAGTTATACCAAAATAGAATAATTACTTTCCTTTTTCAGAATAAAATTTCGCAGCTTTAAATGTAGCTGCCCCTGTCATGATAGGGGCATAGGATATTTCCATGTGTGCCTAGGCACAGAATCTATAGGGGCATTTCCATGCTTATGTAATTACATAAGCAAGAAGCGCACCAAATGCAGCCACTACTCCTACTACATTGCCATTTTTGGAATCTCTCAATTCAATGTTTTTCCCTAGGGCAACTGTGTGGACCTCTTGTATACATGTATATACAACCTCCCTATTGATTTGAAGATGATCCAACTAGAATTGAAGCTAGCAGAAGCGAAAATCTATTGTGACAGCGTGGGAAAAAACTCTAAAACATCGGAAACTTTGGAAAACATAGCATTGCAGCTTCCACAATGCTTCTGGTGCTATTGTAAATATTTGTGAACCTTTCTAAAGTGTGTAAAAAAGATTCTGAAACATGTGCCTAGCCAATTTGCATCTGCAGATGTCAGAATTGCGAAAATAGTGTACATTTCCTATGAAAATGACATAAAACATGACATTGCAGCTTCCACAATGCTTACTATCTCATTCTAAATAGCTGGACATCATTGTAAAGTGTGTTAAAAAGAGTTTGAAACATGTGCCTAGCCCATCTCCAATAATAAGATGTCAAATTTGCGAAAATATGGTACATGATAGGAGATTTACTCCATGATGTGTACTGTTGCACATCAATCCCTATGATAGGGAATGATATAGCATTTTCACAGTTTTCATATCTTATAGTTGGACATCAGCTAGGCACATGTTGTAGACTCTTTTTAGTACACTCTGAATGGATGTCCAGCTATTTTGAATACCAATGCTATAACATTGTCTGTCAATAGGATTCATGTGCAACAGTGCACATGAATAAATCTCCTATCATGTACCATATTTTCGCAAATTTGACATCTTATTATTGGAGATGGGCTAGGCACATGTTTCAAACCCCATTGAACACACTTTACAATGATGCCTAGCTATTTAGAATGACATGGTAAGCATTGTGGAAGCTGCAATGTCATGTTTTATGTCATTTTCATAGGAAATGTACACTATTTTCGCAATTCTGAGATGTGTAGTTGCAAATAGACTAGGCACATGTTTCAGAATCTTTTTCACACACTTTAGAAAAGTTCACAGATGTTTACCATAGCACCAGAAGCATTGTGGAAGCTGCAATGCTATGTTTTCCAAAGTCTCCGATGTTTTAGAGTTTTTTCCCATGCTGTCACAATAGATTTTCGCTTCTGCTAGCTTCAATTCTAGTTGGATCATCTTCAAATCAATAGGAAGGTTGTATATACATGCATACAATAGGTCTACACAGTTGCCCTGATGATACAGACAATAGATGAGTTACACACCCCTATTGTTGAAAATTGCGAAATTAGTGTTTTAAGACCATTAGGGAGCACAATGAATGGGGTGAAATGATGGACCACAGATTAATACATGCAGGAAAATGTCCAAAGCTAGGGGAAAGCAGAGCAATGAAGGGAAAAACATTGAATTGAGAAATTCCCAAATTAGAAATGTAGTGGGAGTAGTGGCTGCATTTGGTGCGCTTCTTGCTTATGTAATTACATAAGCATGGAAATGCCCCTATAGATTCTGTGCCTAGGCACACATGGAAATATCCTATGCCCCTATCATGACAGGACAGCTACATTTAAAGCTGCGAAATTTTATTCTGAAAAAGGAAAGTAATTATTCTATTTTGGTA
>JBBPPF010000472.1:0-19281 GCA_038091815.1 Leccinum obscurum | reverse complement strand
GGAGAAGTACCAAGACCCCTATATGCTTATATATATACACCTTTGCTTCTTCCACATGCAAAAGAATGGCCCCACACTGCTAATGTCATGGGATCTGAGAGTACCAACTTGGATTGTCAGCCAGCAGACTGTTTCTTACTCATGGCTCTGCTGGCTTGTTACATTCAAGGGAATGAAACACTGGAAGAGGCCCTCACACTAATTCTGGCTGGGTATCACAAGATTGGATTGTATTCAGAGGAGAAATGGAAGGATCAACTTGGCATCGAGTATCTCTGATGAGGTGCAAATCACACAGTTTTTCAACAAGGTGAGCAGTCAGATGTGAAAACATGAACAGCCTCTTACCATCCTTTATCAAAGAATCATTGAACACACCAGTGACCTATCAGACAAGAAGAATCAGTGGCAATCCTATGCTGATCAAATGGTTGAAGGACACCAAAAGCCAGATGTTATGTTGGTATCTGCACTCAATTCATCTGCCAAACACAACAAATTCAGCTCCATAATTTCTTACTGTGAGGTCAAAAAAACCACTACCACTGATAAGTCAAACATCGCCCGGCAGCAGAAAAAGGCTCGAAAACAGCTGTTAGATCTTGCCAGTTAGGTCATCTCCACCAAGAATGGCTGTCAATTTTTCGTCGGCCTGGGCCTCTGCAATTCTGACCTCACAGTAGCACTGTTTGTTCATTACCATACCAAACTGGTTCCTCTCATGGCAATCATCAAAACAATGTTGGGCTATTTGTTTACAGATGTCCAAGCCAGAGATGGAGGAGTTGTCTAGTGCTGAGATGCACAAGATGTTGGCACACTCTTTGTGTGAAGAGCAAGACCTGGTATGACAACTCACTGGATTCCCCAACTGTTGGTAGGTTATTCTCGTCTCCCATGTCGTTATCATCATTTAGTTCTTGTGCTTGAGCTGCCATGAACTCGAGGATCAGATAGAGAGTGGCAAGGGCAAATGGGCATATTGTCCCTATCAGGCAAGTTTCTTCTTCTCTGAGTTGCATAACCCTAGAGCTGGAAGCATCCATTTTTGCAGGGGTTTACTTTACTTCAAGACAGCCAGGACATCCCAGCTTTTGAAACACAATTAGCTAGAAAAACATGGAAAAACATGGAAAAACATGGACATTTAGACATTTACTGAAAATATATGATATTCTCTGAAATTATCCCAGGGAGGTTTTTCCTGATGAATGAGGATGGGTCTGGAGACATCTCGATGGACACTGCCGACTCTTACAGCCAGCGCATCAGGCAGGGGGCAAAGGGAACAGGAATTGCCGATTTCCTGGTGGCCAAGGGCTCGCTTGCCTTGAACTGGGACCGGATCCTGCTCGTTGTCGAGGTAAAAAGAAGTCCGGGGGCAACAGGCAGGCCCTCTTCCAGCTGCTCCGCTATTTGCAGATGGCAGGTAAAAATGGCAGTGTTCAGCACCTGAGGGGCTTGCTCATTCAAGGCCGAGTTTCTACCTGGGTGGAGTACACCGGCGCTGGTGTGGGCAGCTTTGCTGTGGAAGAGATGAGCACTGGCAGAGAGAAGTTTGACCACTACCTAGCTAACCTAGCAGCTGAAAACTGGGGCCTAGCTGAAACTAATTCTAATGTTTCAATGTATCCACTGATTGTCTCTAACAACTTTCAAACAAACATAAAAAATGACTTCTTTGCTGAAAGCTTTGTAAAATGGCTGAAGCAATGTATGGAACTCAGCAATGTTTAAGTCACACCAATTGCTCTGCCAAATAGTTTCCTTAGGACATGACATTGACATAGTGGTATTTATTTTCAGGATCATGGCATCACGTTCACTACATTGCAAACAAAACAAAGAACTCAGTGTCAAATACAATGAGCACTTTCAGCTAGTGATTATCATGAAATAGTGTATTTCAGCCAAATTACCTCCAAATTGCATTATTCTTGGCTTTTGTATTATTTTTCACACATTTCTGCAGGCACATCAGTTTCCATCCCGTGTATAGAGTCATTACTCACATAGGTCATAGGGTCTGCGATGGTGGTACCATCCTCACCCATATGCAATACCAACTGACAGCATGTATGGAACACCCATGATCAGAGGGTGTTGTGGCAAGCTTGAGTTTGTGCCAGTGTTGGCGGATTGATTGTGGATGGTTCTATGATGAGACAAGGGGTGTGACATTGGGTTGTAGATGCTGAGGCTTCTTTGAGTCCATGCCCAGCTAATATTTCATTTTGAATGAGCTATCTGAGTTGGAAATTTGGGGAGGGTGTGACATATCTTACCGATGTCTTGAACAACATGCTGGATGCATGTTTGACTGGAAATTCAGTGGCATGGAGCGAAATAAGCAGAATGGTGATCAATTGGTAACTTGAGGCGATGCAGAATAGTGAGCCTTGGATCTGAGATCTAATTGATAGTCAGGAAGTCAGTACTAGTCAGGAGCCAAACTGAAATCAGAGTGGTCCGTGGAGTTTGCTGAACTCCATTAGAGTGCCGCCACATGTGTGGAGCTTATCTGAACCAATCAAAGTTTACAACTTGAAAATGAACAGAATCTGAGTCACTCAGTGCCACTACATTACATTACAAGGCTGCTTTCCAGACTCGGATTAACAGGCACCCCTCCCTTGATAATGATTGCCATTGTCAAGCAAACAACCTCCTGAACGAATATGCAAGGATGTCACCACGGCGTCACACTAGGGGGTGTGGGTGCAAAAAAGGATGATTTTCAGTGTGTCCTGATTTTTGAATAGATAAAGACACTGATCAGTGTTGCTCTTTCCAGCAATCTCTG
This sequence comes from Leccinum obscurum, assembly GCA_038091815.1. Taxonomy (NCBI): domain Eukaryota; kingdom Fungi; phylum Basidiomycota; class Agaricomycetes; order Boletales; family Boletaceae; genus Leccinum; species Leccinum obscurum. The sequence goes on along the minus strand of JBBPPF010000472.1, from coordinate 16,478 downwards.
TCCTGGATCTGGATCTCTGGAATTCTGGAACCCCCTGAGTTTGAGTATGATAGCCTGGCAGTAAGCAAGCTGGTTCTATGCTTTTGAGTGTATCAAAACCCCTGAACTTTAGCTCGTAAGGAAAATCTAATTGTTAATATGTGTAGACCCAATACAAAGGTAAGAGAAGCATTGACAGGGAACATGTTGTGATTCAAAAGAATTTATGATTAGGTTGGATTGCATATTATTGAGTGGATAAATGACTTTTTTGAAGTGTTTATGGATAGTCTTACCTAGGTCTTAGATTAGACTCCTTTAAATTGGATCCATCTGTGGGAATAATGTGTATGTCATTGCTTGCATGCATGCACTATTGAAGGAGTCGTGATTGCAATCTTGTATCATCCCAGCTCTTTTTCAGAGATGACAACACCTCCATCTCTGGCTTAACAAATAGACAATGTTTTGATGATTGCCATGAGAGGAACCAGTTTAGTACAGCGATGATGAAAAGATCAGCATAGAACTAATATGAGGAAGTAAGTGAGCATAATTATACCACCCCTTTGTCCATGCAATCATTTTTCAGCTTGGTTTTCAAGAAGAACTGCAGTCCACATAGTTTATCTTGCCACACAAGCTTTTGTTGGTCTGATCCAAAAGCTGTCAGAAGCTTTACTCATGACACAATCTATAAGTATCAATAGCCCCTCCATTCAAGATGGTCAGTGATATTATGAACCTTATCTATGGCTGCGACCGCTTAAGACCCTATTCATAATGGTGAACCTGTGTAAGCCCATCTTTCAACTTTCTGTGCTTTGATTCTCCAACCATTCAAAGAGCCATACAGTTTATATACCTTTGATCTAGATCTCCTGACTCCAAGAACACCTAATAGACATAATAATGAAATCAAGACACATATCCTCCAAGTCAGCCTCATATGGCAAGCAGATGGTGTGACCCCTGCCATCAGGGTGGCAAATTTATTTTGCAAAGAGGTCTCTTGATGGAATTTGGCTTTTCCAAAGAAAAATGATTGATTGATGATCTTATTAACAAATTCAACCAGATCTTGAATGTGCTGATAGATTTACCTAGGATCCAGGAGAAGGGGTTGCAGTTAGAGCACTAAGAATGACTCTGAATGAACACACAGAGAAAGGCTTACACGCACTTGCAAGATCCTTCCTTGTTCTTTCACCACCAAAGGTAGTGGTAGAGTGATGATGGGCTGTGAAGGTTGGAATGTATATGCATGGCTTCATGGATTAACTTACTAGCCATAGGTGCATGATATTCTTTACCATCTGCTGTGGGAAATTCCTTCAACACCAGCTATATGTGCGTTCAGTCCTTTTCCTTTGGCCACTAATATAGAATAGCTCCATCTGATGCTTCCCTCCCTGTAGAAGACCATGCTTCCTCGTGTTGTGGTATGCTTCCTGTATTGTGGACAGGGCATCTGTGGAATGTGTGTCAAGGGGCACAGTGGGGTCTTCATGAGGAAACCTGAAGGGTGCCCGAAGAGACAAATTGTTGGATAATGTTTCTGGCCAAGTCCAGCGACACCAGGTGGCCAAACATATGGTCTGCTAAATCATCAGCAAGAAACCAACTGTCTGCTAACCCATGCTGGATAGCTTTATCCCACCAGTTCACGTATTGCTGGTTGGCCTGAGTGCTGGTTTGAGGCACTTATTTTGATGGAAGAGGGATGATTTCTTGTTGGTTGGGAAACTTTTGGGTTACTACCCAATTTGCACACATGTATGTAACTAATGTTCCTCTTTAAATACTTCTTATATTAGAGTTTGCTGTTATAATTCAAGAACCACATACTGTATGTTGTTGAACTAGTCCTGATTTGAGAGCAATTGGAAGGGTTTCTTTGTACATCTGATGGGTTGGATGGTAGTAGCAGGCAATGGATGCAGGAGACAATGGAGAAACATAAAATTATGCCACTATGAATCCTATGATTGGTATCTTCAGGCTTCCTTTCAAATTTTCTTAGTTACATGGTGGAGTGAGCAAGCAACTGGAGTGAAGCAACATCTGCCAATGATAAAGACTAGGATGAGTGATGGCCAAAATAGAATATAGCCGGTGGGGAAATACCCAGCAAGTGAATTATTTCACCAATTTGGCTCATCAGCTCTATTTTGGTGATCGAACAACAACAATACACACCAGGCTTACATAGCTTCAGCTATATGGCAGAATTCATCATCAAACATGCAATGTATTTTCCACCTGCAGATTTCCTTCCAAGTCAACTATACAAGTCTAAAGTCATTCTGTATGTATTCCAACATGCATTCCAGATATACAAGTCAGATATCAAGACCTTGGTGGAAGAAGCTGTGGGCAAGGAAATTGAAGAACAAATGCTCAGTCATGATATTGTACTTAGAGCATATGCCATGGACAGGAAAACAGCCTTGGAGCAGTGGCTACAGATACAAGAGCCATTTACATACTCAAATAATGCATATTCATTATTGGTGTCACAAGGCCATTCAGTCAAGTGCAAAAGGACTTTCAGAAGGACTTCCACTATCTCATATTGGCCAAACATCAATGTTATGGTTTTCAGAGCAGCTGCTAGACACTGTGAAGAAATTCAAGGCCAGAATTCAACCTCTCTTGTGGAAAACTGGAAGAGCATTCATGGTCTTTCAATTTGCTGTCCATGAAGCTGAAAAGCTACTTGGAATTTCTGGAGATGACCAAGCTTGCAAGGGCAGCATTCTTCCATTACTATTCAAGGCTGCTTCATTAGCCAAAATATGCAATATTTCATGGATGGTGCAGCTGGCAGATCAATTTCCACAGTCCAGCTACAGCCTGGATTAATCTGGGAAAGGCTAATCCCATCAATAGATTAGCTAATGAAAATCCAGCTACATTAGCTTTATCTCAAGCTACCCAAGTAGTTTTGGCACAAAACAGCCAAGCAAAATGGAAATGCATGGGTTTGACTGTTGATCTGTTTGGGGTAGTCTTACCCAGATCTAACTCTTATCATATTAGAGTAGACCCTTTAAATGCATTGCCGACCACATATTTCATATTATAGGTTTTGCAGATTTAGGATGCCACCATTTGACTGTCCCATACCATTCATTAGACATCTAGCAAACATATTCCAGCTGTTTCCTAAGCACTACCTATCTATTCCATAGTGGTGGCCCTTTGGAGGCTTCTACCCACTGGCAATATCAATTTGAAGTGACATCTACCAAACATATTCCAACTATTTCCTAAGCACTGGCTATTTATTTTATAGTGGTAGCTCTTTGGTCCCCTCCTACCCCCTTCTCTGGCAACATCAATTTGAAGTAACATCTAGAATGACTCAAATCAACTGTCCAATACCATCAGACATCTAGCAAACATATTCCAGCCATTTCCTAAGCACTAGCTAATTATTTCATAGTAGTAGCCTTTGGTCCCCCTCCTACCCCCTTTCTTGGCAATATCAGTCATGAGGAGATCAATCACAGCAAAGTTCTCAATACCTAAAAAGATCCAAAGTTGCAAGGAAGATCAAACCAAGTGGTGACATCCAAATTTTGGCACCACCTTCAGTGTCATCTGGGAAGTGAAATGAATTATTTGATAATATATTGATTAAGTTTCTATAGGTCCAGGACCAAGTTCAAGATGATCTTCTGGCAGTAAGTCAATTTTTTATTGAATTTTTTGATTCATGCATGGACTAAAAATCATTACTACTACTTATTAGATAAATGTTATTCCCCTGTCTGTGGTTTTTCTGATGATGAAGATCCAAGTCATCCCAAGCCCTCACATACATGTGAGTCGATGAAGATGCTGCTGTTATCAATGCCCTCATTCTTCAGCTTGCAGAACTGAAAAGTTAGGAGTTGTCAGAAGAGATCCCTGACTGGACTAAGATACTCGACATCTTACAGTCATCCTATTCAGTGGCAAATGATAGCTGGTTGAATGTGGTTCAAGAGCTGTTTGTTATTTACAACAGCCTCACAAGCAGAGATGACTTCACTCAGACAACTCAGAGAAACCATCATGGAAAGTGATCTGATTCAGCACTTGGCAGAGAAGTATGCTGGACATTGTACTGTGGGAAGGATTGGGTACAGCAGCACATGCTGGCCTTTGCAAACAGAGACAATAGTGATGTTACTATGAGTGATAATGGTGGTAACAATTGATATGTACATTTTTCTGCCCTGTTTGCTGTAGCTGCTGGTGTACAATGAAATCTTGACTTGTAAATGATTGTATGATTCAGTTGATGATGTTTGAAGTGCTGTTTAAGACACATGTGTAAATAGTAACATGAGACAACTTGCATCATTCTGTGCATTTTGAAGTTGAATATATTGAATTTGGTGTATATACTACAACATATGAAGACAAATACCTCCCAAGTCAATTATTCTGGTGAGTTAAGACATGTGTGTACTAAAACAACCATAGGTTGTGTGTGTTCTGAGAATGAATGCAAGTGAAATACTGAGCATAGATACATTTTGGAGATAATATATGGAATATCATTCTGGTGCATATCCATCATTCTTAAATGATAATGACATTTTGAAGATGTGTGAAGGGAGGGGGTCCATCATTCCGGCGAATTGAGACACGCTTGCACTAAAAACCTAATTTAAAGGAAAAGGAGGGGTGTAGAATGATTGCTGATCATTCTCAGGTAATATACTTAAAGGACATCTCCAATTGACTGTCCCATACCATTAGACATCTACCAAGCATATTCCAGCCATTTCCTAAGCACTGGCTATTTATTGTATAGTAGTAGCCCTTTGATCTTCTCCTACCCCCTCCTCTGGTGATATCAATTTGAAGTGACATCTAGGATGCTTCAAATTGACTGTCTAATACCATTAGACATCTATGAAACATATTCCAACCATTTCCTAAGCACTGGCTATTTATTCCATAGTGGTGACCAATGTCCTTTGCTCCTTTCCCCACCTTTACTGGTACATCAATCCAACTAATGACTTTGAGGAGTAAGTGACAGTGTACATGGGGGTTTCCAAGGTCAGGAAATTGATTGGGAATGTTCTTGAAAGCCTCTGGAATTTATTTGAATACATAACAAAGTTTACCCTCTCACCACTTTTTTTTTTTTCTTTGTAACAAATTTTCCCAACCACCAAATCTTACTGGACCTTTTGTAGAAGCTTTATATCCATCTAATTAATGGAATGACACCATTTATCAACCTATATTTTAGTTTTCAATTCCCATTGATATATATAATGCTGGGATTTCAACCAATTCATTACCATATGAGTAGTAGGGACCTTCACTGTCCACTAAGTTCCTTGCATCCTTGAAACTCATTTTCATCCATTTTAGGATGCTGTGTGCTGTAGAGGTGGCAAAGGCAAATTCACCCCTCTCCTCATTGGCCATGTCTGAAGTATTGTTGGCATCCAGTAAGTGATTTTTATGGCAGGAGCCCTCAAACATGATCAGCAAAAGGCTGATCAAGCTTTTATTTCTGATTATTCCTGAGATGATCCTCATTTGTCAGTGTAGCTTGAGATATATTACTTTGAACACTTATGAGGTGTAGCATATAGTGAGCATGGATGAGATGAGGATATGGGATCGTCACTAGGAAGATACTGGGGAGACATCAAGGTAAAAGACCTTTGCCTCTAAATATGTGAACCAGGTTTCTCACTGAAACATGGAACCCCTTCACAGTCACTCCCATGCTTGACTCGAAGTCCCCTTCCTTCCTCAAAAGTCGTCTACCTCTATACCAGATAGTACAGAGGAATCCAGAGCAATCATCATTGGTGAGATAATCATTTTCTTCAAGAGAGGGCATGGATAACACCAGCCAGGTAAGATGCATGGTCTCATAGCTATAGAAATAGCCACCTGTAAAGCACTCCTGGAGGTTGGAACCTGTGTGTCATATAGTTAGACAGAACAACAAAGACAGTTAGATGGATGTACATCACATTACCAGATTCATAGACAGACAGTAGCTAAGTCTGCATTCATAAGGCGGCCTTCTGGTATGAGATACATCACACATTGGTAGACCTCAAAAAGCCCTTTGATGAAGTTTGGTCAAATATGGCACTTGGGGCAAATGACTATTGTAATGGGGGAATGAAACAGATCCAGGATGTGTCAGGAAGTCCAAGTTCCAGAGTGAATTGAAGTTGGTCTCTGTGCATCAATGTTGACTGCAGAATCTTGCTTCTTTTTCCCTTTACTGGATTCATCAAAGGTGCATGGTCTGGTTCCATGCCAAGGTCAAGTCTAATAGAGATGTCATCTATGTTGAAAGACTCAGATTGACATTCTTTGCATCAAGGAAATTTCTGCATGTGTTCCCATTCTTCATGAGGTCTATGAATGTCTCCAACGTGGTCACTTTATGGAACAGTTGTTTTTTCTTTTCTGTAGGTTCTTTGGAAGCTGTGTGAAGGACTCCATCAATCCACTGACACCTTTGGTCTAGGCTCCTGAAATGCAGTGCCATTTAATTCCTGGGAAAATTGATGTCCAGAGCATGTGTCCACCCACCCTTGAATGATGACTGAAATGGAGTGTCCCAAGTAGTGTTTTAAAGTCCAGTCTGGTCTGGTCTTTTTCGGTATTTTGAGGCAACCAGACTGGAACCAGTCTTTTACAATCGGTAAAGGTGTGCAACCAGGACCGAAACTGATGGCAACTGGTCTGGAACGGTTGCCGCATCCAGACCAGTTTGGTCTGGTTTTAACTTAGACCAGTTGCCTGGAGTCTGGAGAGCTCAGCTATGGCTATAGCAAAGGTAGAGGACATTCCGGGCTTTCATATGAGCACTAATTTGTCACTACACTTGTTTGGTACACTTTACTACACTTTTGGCTACATTTTTCTTCATAGTCCACTACACTTTTGACTACACTTGCTTTTGGTAGTTCTTTACACTTACTTGGTAATACTTGGTATACTTTTCACTAGGTCCCCTTCTACCCCCTCTCCTGGCAAAATCATATCAATCCAAAGTGGCATCTAGGATACCTGTAATTAACCATCCCATACCATTAGACATCTATCAAACACATTCCAACGGTTACCCAAGTATTAACTATTTATTTCATAGTGGTGGCCTTTTGGGGTCTCCCCTGGCAATATCAATTTCATGTAGCATCTAGGATACCTCCAATTGACTGTCCCATACTGGTTGACATCTACCAAACATATTTCAACTGTTTCCTAAGCACTAGCTATTTATTTCATAGTGGTGGCCCTTTGGTCCCCTCTACCCCTGGTAATATCAATTCAAAGTGACATCTAGGATGCCTTCAATCAACTGTCCCATACCATTAGACATCTACCAAACATATTCCAACCATTTCCTAAGCACTAGCTATTTATTTCATAGTGGTAGCCCTTTGGTCCTCCCCTACCCCCTCCCCTGGTAATATCAATTCAAAGTGACATCTAGGATGCCTACAATTGACTGTCCCATACCATTAGACATCTACCAAACATATTCCAACCATTTTATAAATACTAGCTATTTATTTCATAGTGGTAACCAATATCCTTCTCCTCCTCCTCCCACCTTTACTGGTATATCAATTCAACAAATGACTTCTAGAAGTAAGCGGCAGTGTACATGGGGGTTTTCAAGGTTGGGGAATCAATTTGGAATGGTCTAGAAAGCCTCTGGAATTTATTTGAACACATAACAAAGTCTACCCTCTCACCACCTTTTTGTCTTTGTAACAATTTTTTCCAACCACCAAATCTTACCAAACCTTTTGTCAAAACTTTATATACATCTAATGAATGGACTGACATCAATTATTGACCTATATTTCAGTTTTGCATTTTAGTTTTTAATTCCCATTGAACTATATAATAGCATTCATCACAATTTTTGTGATAGTTGTGTTGTCTAGACCATTTACTATTCTGTTCTTCTGAAAGTATACAGAAAGGATTTCTGGAGTACATCTTTTGAAGAGGGCCACCCAATTAACTGCCTTAACTGAACACAAAGCTTTTATCAACAAAGCTGATAATGTGGTAACTTGCAATATAGCCAGATTGACTCCAGAATAAAGACCACCAGAGTCCTTGCATGGTGGTGAGTTGACAGATCCATTGGAAAAATAAGTGCATGTTCCAGATCTTATTGAAGGCCGCATAAAGAATGGCAGCCATATTGGTTAGTTCATCTGGCATTCTTCATTAACTTAACTAACTTGGACTTTTTAAGAATCAATCCTCACAAAACACGAGGAATGGTTTTCAAGAAATAAAGAAAAGATGCATCAACTGAGAGCAGAACTTCACTTGGTTCATATTTCTCTTCAGCATGCTATTGTCCTCAAGGAGAGAACCAAGAGGTCTAACATTACCATAGTTGGTTGGAACTTGTAAGTGAAATAATTTAGGCAATAACTTGAAACTTTCTTACCTAGTCTCAATCATAATGAGAATCATATAAGTATAATTTAAATTGAGATTAATAAAGCAGAATCTTACAATGAGGTTCAAGAATTGATTGTGCAGTTTCTTTTGGTTGAGGTTTAGTAGGTTCATTCAAGGAATTGCCACTTCCACCTGTGCTAAGTGTAATTATAGTTATTAATGAAATAGAATAAATACTTACCAGAGTGATCTCCCTGGCTTTTTACTTATATATAGTTGTCACCTCTGCAGCAACTTTCTCCTGATTAGAAAAGGACATAGTGCAAACACATTCAAGGCCTCCTTTGCCACTTTTCTTCAGCCAAACAATGTATATATGGAATACCTTTGATAAGGAGCTAAGTGGATAAGGCTTATGACCCTACCCCATCATCACTACTAGCCTCGTTCCCAACCCATTTATCCCTGTCATTGCCCGAGAACACCTTCACTACCTGGATTGATTTCTCACCAGCGACTGTTCTCCCTTGCTCTTGCCAGTGGTTTCCACCATTTTTGTCTGGAAGTCCTGTCAATCATAGAGTTAATTGATTGAAAGATATAAAGCCTTACCTGGAATAGGAAAAGAAGCATAAGTTGTACTTAGACTTGAAAATACATCTATGCTAATAGCTTGTTTTTATATAGAGCCTCCCAAGGACTTGGATACCTTTTGGCCAAATGGATCCATTATATAAGTTGACATAAATCCAGGTGATGCCATTGACAACCATGGGTCCAAAGAGTCTGCTTTGGGGATCATGGTTTGTACAGTCTCCTATGAGGTTACTCAGTGATTATCTATTTATTCACATCTAATTACTACACATTGAATAGTCTAAAGAAAGTTCTCTTTGGGAGGAAGGAACGTGTTTCTTCATGTACTAGTAAAGATTAAGATCAAACAAAGCAACTCAACTCAAACTTTGTTCCAAGATATCATGTTTTAGCACAAATACACTTTGAATAGAAGGATGTTGATGTTTTGTTTTATTTATTTTTACATTTCTTTATGTTTTAGCAACTCATACAATATGGATAGCTTGTCTCATTTATAGCTCCTTATTCTTCTATCTAACACAATGAATAAGGTCTCAACCAGATTAAGCACATCAGCCTATTTTTAGGGTATACTATATACTTGAAGGCAACCTAGGACACTATAAGTATCTGGCACACTAATCGCTAAATACAAGAGAGTGAGGGAACTTAGTTGTTGTCAGAGGGAATCCAACAAGAACAAAACTAGCTTGTTCTGTTGGCTATATTCATGCTTGTATATTACTATACTTGGCCCGTGCTCATAAGGTTCTACTACAATGAGGTGGAGGTATGTATCAAACATGAGTTGGATACATTCCCAGCATGTTTGAGGTTTGGGAAGGTCAAACATGTAATAAATTACAGTTTGTAACAATACTAGACCATTTCATGACATGAGATTGATACACTCACCTAACAAGGTTGAAGTTGGACCTGGTGATTGAGTCTTCTCTCTTAGTTCCTTTACTTTTTCTATCCTCCTGTCTGCCATTGCTGTCATTTTTTGCTCCATTTGTGCCCTTGTTATGTTGGTGATAATTCATTGCCAAGATACCACATTCCAAATTGTCTCAGATGAAATCATACAAGACTTGGAATATAAAAACTGTATGCATTGTTTTCCAAGTAGCTAGAAAAAGGCAGCATTAGAGGTATTGGAGGTATTCAGAAGGGGATCTTGGACAAAAGTTGACTGTGATAAAGTATATTCCAGAAACATCCACAACTGTCAAGTAATTGGTCCCAGATGGTGGCTGCAAATGTATGGAGCCCAGAATACAAACAATAAATTTAGGCCATAAAGACTTCAGAAGAATATTTATCCCCTCCAAAATGGTATATTATAGTGTAAAGGAAATCTAAGTCCTCTCACTCTCTCTTACCTCCATTTAGATGACTCACTCCACTTCCAGGTTTACTTGCTTTCCAGATCTAAACAAGATCCTACTCCCGATGCCATTAAGCATTCATGAGACATCCATCAACACCCGGGCCATATTCTACGTGAAGGCAACCCTATCCAAAAAGGACTATGGCACCTCGACAAGGGGACAGAGACTGGAAAGGGGATGGGGACTGTATAGGTTAGGGGAATCCAACCAGAACAAGACTGGCTTGTTCGGTCGCTGCATTCAAGTATTTATACTACTGATACATGCGCACGGACCAGCTTAGGGCCGGTCTGAATAAGCTGTGCTAACTACTATGGTAAGTGTCCAACGGGTGCTACCAAGATAAGTCACGTGATTTGGTGGCAGTGTAGATCACGTGATGTCGAAGAGTGAAAAGTAAAAGACGAAAGATGAAGTATCAAAGGTAGTCACGTGATGCTGACTAAGCAGGTCACGTGACCTCGAGAAGTGGAAAATAAAGAGATTTGTAACATTACCCCCCTACTAGGCTTGAGATTCCAGATCAAGCGGAGGTGGAACCAGAGGTGAAATTTATGATTGGGGTAGAAAAAAGTTGGTCAAAAAGAGCACGATTCATTTTTAAACGCCTAGGAGCCGAGGGTTTCCGTTGATGGAAGTCATTTATAGCTGCCTGGGCTTTCTTGAGGCCGGAGGCAGGTTCCCAAGTTCTGTCGCTTTCATCATAACCTTTCCAATGTACCAGGTATTGGAAGCCGCGACCAATAGGACGAGAATCGACAATGTAATCGACTTTGAATTCCTCGGTGCCTTCGTCATTGACAAGCACCGGTCCGGGACGGACTACCGGTTGGCCCGGTAAGGGTTCAATATAGGGTTTGACTCGAGAGACGTTGACGATGTGTCGAGCTTTCACGGATTTGGGAAAGAGTAATCCCACGCTATTTGTGTGAACTTCTATGATTTGGTAAGGTCCGATCCAGCGTTCCATCAATTTACGTGATGGGCGCTCATCAAGAGCGAGGTGTTCGGTACTAAGCCAAACAAGGTCTCCGATTTTGTAATCCGGGGCATCAGATCGATGTTTGTCTGCCTGCAGTTTCATTCGCTCACGCGTTCGCTGTAGTGCATCTTTAGCTTTTTCGAGATTGGCTTTCATCTCCTCAGCGAACTCTTTAGCGGCTGGAGCTTTTACGGAGGTTGGTTCAAAACCGAGACGTGGAGCGAATGTTTTAGTCAACTGGAAAGGGGTGAAGCCAGTTGCAGAGGAGCGAGTATTATTGAAGTTAAACTGAGCGATGGCAAGCCATTCGACCCATTTATCTTGTTTTTCTGCAGAGAAGAGGCGGAGATATTGATTAAGCGTTCCATTTGTCCATCGGTTTGGGGATGATAGGCCGTGGACATCTTCTTTTCTATTTTTAGCAGTTTGAGCAGATCCATCATCATTTGACTGGCAAACTGAGGCCCGCGATCGGAAACGAGGGAATCGGGAAGTCCATGGTGCTTCCATACGTAATCTCTATAGAGTTCGGCGGTTCCTTTGGACGTGATGGTTTTCGTGGTTGGTATGAATGCGACTTCTTTCGAGAAGCGATCTACCATTACTAACACGCTATCAAAACCGTGTGACGTGGGAAAGCCAGTAATGAAGTCGGCTGACACGTTCTTCCAGGGTCCTTCAGGAACTTCCAAGGGCTGCAATTTTCCGGCTGGCGGAAGGTTGGTGGGTTTCATACGCGCGCAGCGCTCACAGGATTTGCAGTATTCTTGTATATCTTTCTTGGCTCCTGGCCAAGAGTAGTATCTTGTGAGAAACTCTTGAGTCTTCTCGGCTCCTTTATGTCCGAAGATTGGATGATCATGAAACTGTGTCATTACTTCGCGGCGGAGTTCTTTTGGGACCCAAAGTTTATTGCTATAATAATATAATCCTTCATGGAGGATCGACCCGTCTGGAGATGTGCAACCAGAATGCGTAGCCGTGATTTTATCGAAGAGGGTGATCTCTTCGAGAGACCTGATACGAGATTCCGGTATGAATGTCATTCGTTTATTATCGTCTTTGATGCCGATCATGTGATCTTCTCTTCTAGAGAGGGCATCGGCTTTTCCCATCGAGGTACCGGGTTTATTTACGAGAGTGTAATCGAATCGAGATAGGTATTGGGCCCATCTGGCTTGTCTTCGGTTCAGATCTTGGCTTTTCATGAAATACTGGAGGTTTTTGTGATCCGTCCAGATCTCAAAGTTATGTCTAGCTCCTTCTAGGTAATGTCTCCATTGTTCAAGCGCCAAAATGATCGCGAGCATTTCCTTGTCTGCGATGGGATAGTTGCGTTGTTCGGGAGTCATGGAGTGTGACATGAAGGCGACGGGATGCCATTTGTCATTTTTCAAGGAGGAGAGTACTGCTCCTGTTGCAAAATCTGAAGCGTCACATTCGACACGATAGGGAGTCGTGTCATCTGGATATGCCAATACAGGTGCCGTAGTGAATCTATTTTTGAGCGTATCAAACGCTTTTTGCTGGGTTGTTTCCCACTTCCAGGGTTGATCTTTCTTAGTTAAGTCGTGTAATGGTCTCGCTTCTAAACTATAGTTGGTGATGAAGCGGCGATAGAAGTTGGCTAATCCCAAGAAGCTTCGTACGGCTTTTACGTTAGTGGGGACCGGCCACTTCGCAATTCCGTCGAGTTTTCCATCATTCATTGAGATTCCATCGCAGGAGACGTCCATGCCTAGCATGTCGACTTTTTGTACTCCAAAGAAGCACTTTTCGGGTTTGACGAACAAATCGTTTTTTCGTAGTCTCTCTAAGACCTTTTTAACTATCTCCTGGTGATGTTTCATATCTTTGTTCGTAAAGATCAAGAGGTCGTCGATATAAATAATTACTACATCGTCCATGTCCGCAAAGATGTCATTCATCATGTTCTGGAATGTGGCTGGAGAATTGCACATTCCGAAGTACATTACAGTAGGTTCGTAGGATCCAAGATGACAGACGAAGGCTCCTTTCCATTCGTCCCCTTCTTTGATTCTCACGTTGTTGTAGCCCCAACGGAGATCCATCTTGGTGAAGATCTTGCTTCCTTTTAATTTATCGACGATCGATCCAATGAGCGGGAGAGGGTAGTTATTTTTGATTGTTCCCTCGTTTAGGTATCTATAGTCCATGACCATTCGCTTTTTACCATCTTTTTTTGGGATAAAGAACACTGGTGAGGTTTGGGGGGACTTCGAAGGGCGAATGTATCCTTTACTCAATTGGTCTTCCACGAAGGCTTTGACTTCATCCTGTTCTACAGGGTTGAGGGGAATTAATCTACCCTTTTTCGGTTTGAAATCTGGTTTTAGATCGACAGCATGATCCCACGTTTTCTTTTCGGGCATGCGTTCGCTTGCTTTCTTCGAGAAGACATCCAGATATTCGTGATATGCTTCCGGCACCAATTTGAAGGCTTCTTCGGGTTCTACTCCCTCCGAAGGTTCTTTCCCTAGTCCCTGAACTCGGTAGGAGTGATCGATTTCTGATTCCTCCAATCGCGATTCGTACACGGCATTCAGCGCTCGGCAAGAGGTTGGGCATTGATTTAATTTGACCGTTCCTTGTACCCAATCAATCAGAGGATTGTGTTCGCGAAGCCAAGTATAACCTAGGATCATTTGATTTCGTCCCAAATTGGTCACATCTGCCGTGATTTTTTCGCGATGTCCTTGGAAGTCTATGATTAGATCGGTGGTGTAGGCTATGCCTCCTGCTGAATTAACAGTGCCATCTACGTTGTAGACCGGTACGACGAATTCGAGGGATTTCAGGGGTATACGTTGGGCTTTGGCCCATTTGGTATCTATGAATACTCCATTGGCTCCGCTATCTAAAAGTGCTGCTACTTCGATGTTTTTGTTTTTTGTAATTATATCTATTTTTAGAACTAGTTCTCTAAGTGGGCGCAGAGTGCGGACTTTTCGCTCAGTCGGGATCTGAGAGAGGGAACTATTTTTATTTTCTTTGTAAGCCGAATTAAGCCTCCCTTCCCGGGGAGCGCGCTCTTTCGAGATCGCGGCTTCGGTTGTGTCATCTGGTAGGATACTACTTCGAGATGACAAGGAATCAAGAGAAAAATCACTATCTAATATGCTAAAACGATTAGAGGGAGAAAAAGAAGAAGAAACAGAGGTTGTACTAGCACTATCTAGGCGTCGAGTACGGTAGTCCGAAAGTAAGCTATTTTTTTGTTTATTATGAGGGGGAGGGGTCGTACCCGATACGTCCTCCCTTACTCTTTTCCCTGAGTCACATCGAGATCACGAAAATAGGCTTGCGCCGCTTCTAAGTCCATTCCTTGTATGGCCTTTTCCCAATTGGGTGTTCGTGGGGCTGATTGGTTTGTTGACGCAGTTCCCTCTGCCACCCGCACATTTCTTGGTTTGTATCGTGAACATTCTTTCCGATGTCCCCCTCGCGAGAATCCACATTCACGGCAACGTGTCGAGGCCTTTTTGCATTCCTTAGCGCGATGTCCGTCTTCTCCACAATTGTAACATCCCAGAGACGTTTTGCGGACGTCGGTAGTAGTCACTGTGGCGTCAATGTCCATAGCGTTGGGGTCTCGACGACTAGAGGACCCGTGGCTGCGAGGGCTTTTGGATTCGAAGGCTTCGATGGCGTTAGCGTATCTTTGTATGACATCTACGTAATCGGTTACGAGCTCTTGACGTTCGTCGGCAAGGAAGATAGCTTTGATGATGTCCTGCCGTATGTTCTGTTCTAGCAGGGCTACTCCCATGATGTCGTCGCATTGGGCCTGATCGTAAAGCCCGAGCCAATAGGTCAAGAAGACTTGGGTTCGCTCGTCTTTGCCTTGTTTTTTGGCCATTAATTTCCGTGTGGCGATGTCTTTTTCGTTCCCAATTTGGAAACGCGAGCGGAGTTGGTCTTCCAATGCTTCGGCTGATGGGAAATGACGTCCTTGACTGTATTTTCGGATTTCGTTACGGGCCCAAGCTCCTGCTCCGTTTGTGTCTTTTTCTTTAGTGGACCCAATTCGAGTGAGTACCGCTAAGGTGGATTCTTTTGTAGACGGAAAGCAGTCATCGTTGCATGCAAGATACGTGCTCATTTTACACCACCATTCGTCAAAACGCTTGTAGGATCCATCAAAGCTTCCGGGGTCGGGTACGACGTCTACGCGTTTGGAAACTTTTGGTGGCGCTCGGCCTTGGGCTGCGGTCTCGGCAGCTGCGGCGCGGGTTTCGGCGGCTGCCGCTGCTTGGGTTGCCGCTATGGCGTTTTGAGTGACCGTTGCTAGGGTGGCGGTGAGCTGAGTGAGCTGGGCTCGGAGTTCGTCGATCTCTTCTTGGTAAGTCGGGACTCCTTGATCTCCTTGGTCCATCTTTGTAAGGGATTTCGTATTCTACGTGTCCGACGTAATTCCAGAAGGGATCTACTTCAACTGCTTGAATGTCGAGTTCTCCAACAAGGGATGCGAGGCAGTCGTGTTTTAATTCCAGTGGCCACTCGCCTACGAACTCTATTTCGTATCCGTAACCGGTGGTGTCGTAATCGTTTGGGTCCTCTTCTTTTATAGGAAGGCGGGGGACTGGGGAGTATTCTCGCACAGCGAGGGACTGGGTTTCGAGGGAAAAAATGGTGACTATTGATCTATTGGCCAGGCAGCGATGACCTGGGCGTCTGTGAAATTGGCGGAGTTTTCTTCGTTGATCTCGTGGAGTAGGGCGAGTCCGGCTTGAGAGAGTTGCGGAGTCCAAGTGTTGGCGGTGTGGTATTCTTCGGGTGCTTCACCCCAATCTCCGTTGTCGGTTTTTAGAGTTTTGACTTCCCACGGGTCAGGTTCGGTGGGTCGGTGGTAGTCAGGGGAGAGGAAGCTGAGTTTGAACTCTTTTCCGGCGAGCGTCAATTCGAGGTGGTATCCTTCTTCTTGGTTCGATAGGTGGTAGAAGAGGAAAGCGAGGATCGTGAAGCAATAGAGGAAGGTGAAGGTACCAAGGCAAACGATGAGGGTACCAATCATATAACGAGGAGGATCTCACTAAGAGTCACGTCACTCGATCTGTAAAGAAAAATCTTCTTCGGCAAGGGTCGTGTCACGAGCACGACTTTCTGGT
>JBBPPF010000471.1:0-19291 GCA_038091815.1 Leccinum obscurum | reverse complement strand
CTCCTGTCGTTGTGTCTGAACAGGCGACGAACGTGACCACGGAGGATCAAATACCGTCCGCTGAAGAATTTCTTAGCCCAATTGGTAGCCCTGCAAGCACCTCGGAGGTACTCGACGGAGTGCCTACTTCTGCTACCGTCGCACCCTCACATCTCCTAGTTGATGTCGCAGACGTACTTACGTCTCCCCAGTCGGACCAGCCACCATTAGACATTTATTACCGCCTGTGGCCAAGGGTAAACCAAGAGATGGTGCACTTAATTGCGTTGCAGGTTCCGAAAGCTGAGGAACCTATTGATGATCCCGTCGAAAACACTGTCACCGAACCAATTTCCCATGAGCCTCTTGCTGTGGAAGAATCGCTTCCGGGAACCCCCATTTTGCACTTCGGTGAGCGCTACGAGGAGTGTCTGGTTTCCCTGGATCAAGAAATCAAGTCGATCGTTGATGGCCACCCTACACGCTTATCTACGCCGTCAGCTGTCAGGGAATCACATCCTACCACTAAGCAGCTTACTGCAGATGACCAGCAAGAAATGGTCACCGAGGATGCAGCCCGGCAAAGCATTGACTGTCTGGACTCATCTCTCGTGGGGGACATCAACGTTCCTGATGGTCAGGTCTTTCCCCCTGGAGCAGAATTTGTCAAAGGCTGGCATATGATGAATACCGGTGGACTACCTTGGCCTCCCACCACCGAAATTCAGTTTGTTGGTGGAGAAAACCTTGCGCCAGAATCCAGTGCATCTTTAAGGGCAAAGGTCGGGTATGTGTCTCCGGGAGAGAATTTCGATATTTGGACGGGGGATTTGAAGGTATGTGCTCTCCTTTACTGAAGGGGGCAATGCACCTGACATCCGTCAAGGCACCAGATGTACCTGGTAGGTATGTCGGTTACTGGAGACTCAATGATGGCCAGGGCAATTTCTTCGGGAGCAACGTATGGATTGAGTGAGCCATCCCAGCATCGCCCAAAAACTTGCGCGACTGAATTATCATATCATAGTTTGACAGTCGCAGATCATCATTCTGATCAAGCGAGCGAACATTCGCTCGCATCATCCTCAATGGTGATGCCTAGTGCGCATCCCACCGACTTGGTCAACGCCAGGAACGAACGGCTGGATGCACCGCAATCTTCGGTAGTATCCACCAAGACCGTGACGGACGAAATCGAAGGTGCTGAATCCGACATATCCTCGGTGTCGTTGGTTAGCGTGCCAACGTCGGATGACGAGGATTCGGAGTGGCAGGATACCCGGACTCACTCCGAGCCGCTGGAGTATGTGGTGCTGTACGATAGCCATTCCGAGGAATGAAAGATCTGGTTGTGTACATTTATGGGGCCTTCCTCCTGTACGTGTTGATCGTGTCGAAATGAATGATGTATGTCACGTGATGTATTACTTTGTCCTCATAGGGGAAGTTCAAGAAGCCGCCACGATTCGGCTAAGCCGCTACTATGTAATATCACTGACACACATCCCAAGCAAATGTTACTAGCGAAGGCCATCACCCTCAAGTGATACTTCATGCGTAGTGCGGCCCCGGCATGCCTGGGGAGAAGAAAATTTGGCGACTGTCGACCCCTTTTCAACGAGGATTCTCTGGGAAGCAAGACTTGCCCCTCGGAAAAGCCAAAGCGGGGCATTCCAGAAACCACGTTTCCGGTGTATATCTGTCAGATGGTTTTTCCACGAGCAGTTTTGTCGTGGTACACGAGTTCGACGACCCCATAGGATCACAACTGCCAACACATGAAGAGTCCAACTATACCTCGCATCCACTAAAACTGTTCACTGTACCATCATCTTCAACTGACGGTGTTGATAACTCCCTCCGCGACGGTCAACCGACAAGATTCCAAAATGGCTTCCATCTTGCTGGCGGCCCCTGTGACACCCCAGTTGTCAACACAAGTCCCGACGGCGATCTTGCACACAGATTGTGCGCTGCATACGAATATATTCGTTCCATGCCCTTTGCAGCATCACACGAAGTTGTATTTTCCTCAGACCCTCAGATGCTTCGCAAACAACTTGGAGTCCCACAACACTCTGTACTCAACTACCCAATTCACTCTTCGCCAGATCTACCAAATCCTCACGTTTCCCCTCACGAGCCTCCTCCGTCACCTATATTACATCCCACCAGTTCAGCGGGCGCGTGGCACGCAGCGTCATCAAAGCTTCCATTGCATGTAAACGCGGCCACGCAACCACCTTCTCGTCACCATTGTCACCCGGACCCTTCGCAAATTGCAACACAAAGGAAGACCATGGCAACCGCATCAACCCTGATGGATCCCTCGCGGTGGAGCGTGTTTGGGACACCTTGGAATCCTCGTACGTCGAGTTCCCAACCCCACATGCCAAACCCGTCGAAGCTTTCCAAACACCGCTTTGCGAAATCTGTTGTTTCACTGTCCTCACTGTCGTCTTACCATCGGAATGCGTCGAAAGACACTTTACGAAAGTCAGCTACCGATATCCTGCCATCCTCGGTCACTCGAAATACTTCATTACCTCGACTGAGATCACCCTCACCCTTTAGGGTTGATATTGTGAGTCTCTTGTCTCACCACCGTCCTCGATAATGTAGTGACGTCTAGCAGCCCCTTCATCATACATGGCACGACCGCCGAACCGATTTTAACTCTTGTCCGGGGAGTTATGTGGGGATAGACAAATTTCAAGGGACAAGACGACGAGAAACCAGCGGAAGTACCGAGATTCTTGCTTCCTTAGCCTGGATAGGAACTTCGTCGATGACATCGGATCCCTACGCCGTTGACGGAAAACGCCAATGCACAAACTCGGCATCTTTGCCGGATCGTTTTAGCATGGCGATCGCCGTGGAGGACGACAGCATGTCGGACGAAGTCTTGGTGGATCGGCTTGAGAAGGTACGCAGGACAGATGGTGATGGAAGGGTGGCGACCTCGCCTTCGAGACCTTCAGGCGAAGCACTTTCTCCTAACCAAGGGACTGATGAAAATGGTTCATGCGATACACCTTTCCGGCCATTCTCGCCGACGACTTCCGACGAGCTTGCTAAACCACACGATCTATCACTGCCCTCGTCCCTAGTGTCGAGCAACGCAAACTCAGATTCAGAGGATACGGAAGTCTGGATGGCAGCCAGGAAAGCACTTTTGTGCGTTCGGGAGATTATTCGGACTGAGAGGAAGTATCAAGAGGCTCTGAAGATGTTGTTAAATGCCCAGGTGTGTTCCCTACAGTCAATCTCACCCCTACTTTGCCGACTCTGTTTAGACCGCGACACCGCCTCCACCTTCGATGTCTCCTCATGTTTTGGCACTTGTTAGTGCATCCGAAATGCTTCTGAAATGTTTCCTCGAGGATCCGTCGGCTTGGGGCGTCTCCGCAGCCTTTGTTGCGTCAGAAGATGAACTTGAGGCATCGATGGTATCCTGGTGTGCTGTAGCTGGAGCGTTTTTCACAGATGGAGATGATTCTCGATCTAATCGTGCTGGCAAGTGGCGCATTCGCAAATTTGGAGCGTCGTCAAGTTCTTCGTCTGTTTCGTCTGTTACGAAACAAGCCCCCACCTCTCTCAGCCCCCAGTTACCCCCTATTTTTGCCGCTGTCAGCCCAGCTAACGAAACGAATGATACGAGCAAGGAATGTCACACAGGGCGGCCCAAGCGGAAACTCAGTGTTAGAGACCTAGCAATCCAGCCAATTCAGCGAGTCATGCGCTATGTACTGCTCTATAGAGGTATGTTTTGTCAACCCTATTTTCCGGTGATTCACACCATTCCATTCTAGATCTCCTGGATTGTACTCCTCCGATGTCGCCATCGCGTGTACTTGTTGAGCGCGCTCTGGAAGCCGCCGCGCGTATCGCCAGTCATTGTGACAGCGCGCAAAGAAACCCAGCATTTTACCGTGCTTCCTAGATGTCCTCTGGGAACACTTCAATATCTAATTGTCTATCTACATACTTTACTAAATCAGTCACGACCACTAGTAGTCATTCTGCTCTCCATACTATACGATATCACCTTTCATGTCCTAAATTCGTACCCACGAATTACCAACACGCGACTGTTCACGTGAATGGCGCGTTACGATTCCGAATGGTTTATCCGAACATCTCTGACTAGGACTCCGAGCCAGCCACCAGGATGCCAGTTTGCCACCGTCTTCGTTGCCGCACACGCTGGACGAGACAATGAAGCTCCTTCAATGCACATGGCACCCACCTCCGACCCGATAGCGTCGGCATTTCCGTGGAATCAGATGGGAAGAAGGACCCTGTCAGAACCCGTCAGAACCTGCCCCGCCGTGCCCCGCCGAGAGTCTGAAAGAGTCCGAAACTTTCGTATCAAATGCGGCCCGGATCTGGCATCCAATATGTACAACCCCGGCACAACACCTGTAAAACTGTGACCGACATAGGCGCAAGCCGCATCAGTGAACCAATATTTCACAAAGTGATTTAGCTGGATCGGCACAGTATGTAACTTATTGTATTTCGACAGCATGAATGAAGATATGATAGCTTGGCTCAGGATACAATGGCGGCCGCCTGAGGGGCAGGAGGATTGGCCATGAATTAAACAACAGAACCTACTAGTACTCGGCTGCTCAAGGACTTGAAGGCATAATGGCTCTCGCCAACGCTGCTCGACCCGGTCTTACTGCCAAGGATAGCGTTGACACCTGAGATCTTGAACCATTACCACCATCATGGTTGGTTTTTCCCACACCTGGGCAAGGCAGTAAAAAGCAGGCAAAAACCTGGCCCCCCAGACTAGACCAGGCCAGGCCACACTCTTTGGCCTGAGCGTAGGGTCGTGATCGCGAGGGAGAAAGGAGATGAATTGTGCCAGGATCACGTGTGAGGTACAGATTCAGATAACTTGAAGCTACTACGAGTGAGGGGAGAGAATAACGAGAAGTGCTAAAGGGGAATGTGGGCGGCAGCGCGTGGGGCTGTCCGGCTCCGGACCGACCTGGGCTGAGGATGAGCTGCGAGGGCGGGTGGGCATCCGCCTCGCAGCACTATCGCAAGAGCCTTCAGGGACCCGGAACCCGGGGAGTCGAGGCGGACGCGGTGACGAGAGAAGTTACCGCGAGGGAGTGGAGGGTGGGTGAAAAGTGATGAGGCGAATCGTCTACGACGTTGACGATGCGTACGCCGAAACACAGATGAGGGCGAAAAGGAAAGAGCAGTGGCGGCACTTTCCTTTCGCACGGCCGAAATGTTCTGCTGCTGTACTCGTGCCTCGTTACGTAACAGAACGCCACCCTGCCTACTACCAACATGACCCAACCCGATGCCTATGAGTGACCGAACAACAAGTATGCAACCCACTAATGAAAATAGCCTACCGTCCCACCAGTGAAACCCTCGAGTCCTCGACACCATCCACTCACCCCAAACGCACTCTCCACGACCATGGCTATCATCTCAAGTCAAACCTACACACTCTGGAACATGTCTCATCCCCCTCTTGTCCTACCGGACCCACCACACCTGGAACCACATCAGCCAATATTGGCTCACTAGAGGTTTTAGTGGGTATCAGGCTGCCCCGGCCCTCCGCTTGGCGGAGATGTCCCACCAGCTCAGAGTCCCACTGTCTCCCACACTGCCCCGCACACCACGGGGCGTGCGTAAGCTGCATTTCCTCGGATCGGCAGTCTCGACTGCCGCCTTAGCGTGTTATGTAGGACTAGGTTAGCCAGTTGCCACATAATGTTTATCGCTCATCCAAAATTCAAGCTTGCAAGCTCAAGTTAGACTACAGTGGCCAAATTCATTAGGTCAAATATGAGCAAACAATACTCGGCAATGTTGATCCACTGATCAGAATGCCATTGGAATTCCAGGTGGTGAAAAATATTGTCAGAGGCCTGGAACGATGTAGGTTAATATTCTTCTTAACACCACACCCGCCAGTCCACTGCGTCCTGTCAACTTGAAGATGTTGCACGACCGCCCCGCAGCCCGCATCATCTTCCCCCATCCCGACATTCCTATTAAGGAAGTTATAGGAGTCAACGTCTCTATTCAGCAACTGCACGACAGAGCGAAAGAGGAGTGGCGTCCACCTTGAACGCTACATTCGCCATCACGGAGAATCCGATACAGGCAAAAATGTTGACCATTGACACCGCGACAAGTAAGCTAATCTTTGATTCAACAATCAACTACTAATTACTATCTAGCTTCCGAGTCAGCCGCACCATCCCTATTCATTATCATAGAGCCGCAGCCCGAAGCCAGGTCTCTCATGAACTCTGCTATAGAAAGTAAGAATTTCAAGATTATCAATCCTGAAAACTCCTGACACATAACTTAGGAAATGTCAACCAACGGCTGGGGATGCTCGAAGCCGAAGTGGCAAGCCTGGTGAGCCATTCTTATCTTATCTTCAAAATCATTTTTTATTGACTGTTGGCAGAAATCATTCTTTGTACATCCAATTGTGCTGCGGCACCTGCTGGATAGTAACAAGGAAACTATCACCCAGACGCTTTCCGCCCACAGCTTCGAGGATTTCAAGAAGGGGCGATCGGTATGGCAAGCGGCGAGATATATCTGGGAGAATCTCCGTAAATCCGAGACGATCCCCCAATCCACAGTTCCCCGGACTAGTGCGCTAGTATACCTGTGCTCAAGGTCAGACGAGAACCCCACCCGCCGTGCGGGCAACATCGCTGCCCACCACGCCACCGATGAACAGATCAAGGAAGCTATCCTCTGCCTCGAGGATTCGGATTCGGAGCTGGGATTCGGAATCAAGAACGATTTGAAGCAACTGTATAACTTCTATTGTGGACGTATAGAACTGTAGATACCAGAGGCCCGCTGGCGTAATGTTATCATATCATCACTACCTGACTTTCAAAGAGCAGGTCAGAACCAAATTGGATTCCAAGTTAACAACGGTGACTACCTTCAAGCCCATTCAATGTACCTCCATGTAAATAGCGAAGAGAGGGTGATAGTCCATGCAAGAATACACTTTCTCACAATGCTCAATTGTCCCGATTGACACTTCCACCAACGAGTCCAGCTCGCTTCGTGGTAAACCCCCGTCTTGGCGTGGAACCAGTGGGACCATGAGAAGCCTCCTCTGATTTCCTTTGCCACTGATCAATGAGTTTACCGACACCTCGATAGGGCTTCTCGGGAGAAGGTGAACGCCGATCCTCCTCTGGTGGTGCAGAAGCGTTGGCGGCTGGAGAGGGTAAGCCATCAATACCTCCTTGGGAAGAACTGTGCGACAGCAGTTTGCTAGATGACGACGTGGGCAACCCCGAAATCGAACTCTGGCCTCTGGACGTGACCCCCAATCTATCGGTTGACCCAGTGTAGCTAGGCTTTGCACTGACAGACAGCTGGCGCTTGTCGCTCTCGACAGCCTGAGAGACATCATCAGAGGTGGGAGCAACTCGGGAAGGGGAGAACTTCGACGCAAGGGGGGAATGCAGGGACTGTTGTAGAGCACGGCCTGTCGCCACCGGTACTACGCCCGGCACCACAGCTGTTTTGGGGAGGGAAAGTGGAGCGGGGGACGCGACTCTCCCAATGGCCTCATATCTCTGTACCATGTCTGTGATTGACGGTCGACGGGTGTTACCCACACGAGAGCCGTCTGGGGGGACAGAGAGACCAGAGGGTGTCACCGGCGTATCCACCTTCCCGTCAGAAGTGGACTTTGACATTGGGAACAAGAGCAAGGATTGTGGGCGGCCTCTCGAGGAAGACGTTGGCGTGTTGGTAGTTGAGTTCACCGCCGACATCTGCTTCACGTGAGACCTGGGAGAACGCCGATTCGGCGACCTGCTAGGCGATCGTGGCACATCAACTGCCCCAGAATTTGGAGCTGGAGCTTGTAGATGCTGTGGTGATGTTGCAATGAACCTCGTCGCAGAAGGCACAGCGATGGACCGACTCTTCAAAGGTTTCTCGTGAGGGGAATCGGTGGACGAATTCGTAACTGCATCTTTCTGCCTCTCCCTTGTCTGGACGACACCAACACCCCATAGGTCAACCAAATCGTGTACAGAGCTCTGCCTTCCTTTGTGCCTCCGACCGGATGCCTTCGAGGATTTAAATCC
Organism: Leccinum obscurum; assembly: GCA_038091815.1. Taxonomy (NCBI): domain Eukaryota; kingdom Fungi; phylum Basidiomycota; class Agaricomycetes; order Boletales; family Boletaceae; genus Leccinum; species Leccinum obscurum. The sequence goes on along the minus strand of JBBPPF010000471.1, from coordinate 11,192 downwards.
GATAGCGTCCTCAGGACTCTCCTCATCACTCGACGATATCTTCCCGTCTCGTGCGGACTCTAATGCTGGCTGCGCCTTCCAGTCATCTGAAGAGGAAGACCTTTCAAATGAAGGACGAGTAGTCGACCCCAGGAGTGAGTCCTGACTGATATTTGGGAAGCGTATCGACGATGCCTGCGGAAGTCCACTTGGAAGCACAGGATTTTTGTGGCTTGAGGTCAGGCTCGTACTTTGCTTGCGTTCCCTGGATCGTGAACTCCGCGAGTTTCTCCTGGTTATCGAAGGGGTTATAGATGTCCGGTTGAGGTGCTCAGGCCGTTGGCTAGTGACAGCTTCTTGCGGGGTTTGTATAGGGACCCTGTTCACCTGGACGAGCGAAGAGCGCTTGTGAGTGAACTCGCGCAGTACGGGTGTCTCTTGGGATTTCGCCTCCGAGGCCGCACGATCCTTCGTCGGCGATATCAGCGTGTCAACATCTCCTGTCAGCCAGTCCTTATACTCCCGGGTCTTCTGTGGCGCTAAGGGAGCGCTGGCTGAGTCACCCGTCAAATCAACCAAGTCATGTGTCTCGAAAGGTTTGGAGGAAGCATTGACCGCGTGTTTCAATGATGATCGTGATGGCGGACGACCGCTGGAACGTTTGGTCGACAAGACAGCTTCGCCGGTCTCCGGACCTGCTAAAGGCCGTCGCGCTTCCCCTGTCTCGTGAGCTGCAGTTCCTGTAACTTGTTCTGAACGAGCATTATTCTGGGCAACCGAACGCCGAGGCTGTGGACGGAAGGGTATTGAAGTAGAAGGGAATGACAAATCAATGATGTTCTCGTTGCCGAGATTAGGTTCTGGTTGCGTGGTATAACGGCTGGGCTTCTGGGAATATGCCACGGTTGCGTGTAATTCTTCTAGGGAGGGGAACCTTGTCTCCGCAGACAGATCACCAGTCTGAAGAAATGCTGGGTTGGCGGTCAAAGGGGTCGAGCTTGGCAATGCCTGGGCAACAGGACTATTCCTCCATGACGAGCTTGTGTGCGGAGGCGACGGACGAGGTGAAGGAGACGGCTTTGCGCTACCAATAGTAGGCTTTGGCTTCGTCGCTGTCGACGACGGGCTATGTGCGATAGCGTGACGATTGAAGGCATTTACTGCAGCCAACCCTGTCCTCAGCTTGCGTGCCTCACCCAGAGTTGGAGCGGGGGGAGAGGTAGATGACAGGCCCAACCCCTCAAAAGCATCCTTCCCTTTAGTAATGACAAGCTTCGTGGTTCGAGACCCCTCTAGTGGAGCGATCTTCGACGGCGCCGCCTTCTCGGTCGAGGCAAATGGAGTTGCACCGGAGCCTGTATTATTACCATCATACGCTTTCCATAAGCACTCCGCAAAGTTGTCCCCGAAGGTAGAGCTAGCTGGGAGTACGTCGCCATCAGTCACTTTTGAGGTAAGCGATTCAACACTCCAGTTGGCCTCCGTAACAGCCCGTGCGGTACCCTTTGGCTTCCACGCTGAAATAGTAGCGCTGCTAGAACCGAGGGGTTTGTTATCGTCATCACTCGGCGCACTGCTCTTTATGGCTCTCCAAGCGTTGTCTTCCTCCGCATCAAAGTGGTCGCCCAACAAGTCGACCTTTTTGGGCTTCGTTGCTTCCAGCAGTACCTTCGGTGGACTGGGTGGTTTCGATATATCTGGGCCCTGCTGCTGCTGAGAAGAAGACGGACGTCCGCGTCGCATCGGGGCAATAGCCTCCAACACTTTGTCTCTTGCTTGAATCCCAGTATTTTTGGCCGGTGAAGGTCGCCGGGCGGTGCGAGACGGATGGACGGTAGGAGAGTAAATTATCCAGTGGGGCAGCTGCTTGCGACTGAGTTGTCCGTGGAGAAAGAGGCTGTGGTGGGACAATCTGATAGGTGAAGCGTGATTTGGTGCCGCGCATGCGATGAACTTGGACAAGGAGCTCAAACACGGATGGACGTTGAGTGCCATGCTCACAGAGCGTCGAAACTACAGTGCGCAGATGGATGAGACAAGAAAGATCGCATGAAGGGGTCAACGTACCGATCAAGCCATTCAGCTGCGGAGAATATACAGGATATGGAGGGATCCGGTACTGTACGTTCAAGATAGCCAAAGGTCCATGCTCCTCGAAGGGAGTCGTGTAGTAACAGAGCTTGTAGAGCAACACCCCCAGTGCCCACACGTCAGATTTTTCATCGATAGGACGGCGCAAATAAGGGTCGATCATTTCCGGGGGCCTGTACTGAAGAGTTGTATGGCGGTTGAGATCTGCTTCAACTGCCCTGATTTCTTGAGCCGTAGACGGCGGTCGGGGTGCGACTGGCGTCGCTGATCCGAAATCGCACAATTTGAAGGAGGTACTGGATGACTGGAGAATGTTTTCTACTTTGAGATCGCGGTGCAGTAGAGCCGGACGCAGGTTATGCATAGCCGCAACTCCTTCGAGGACATCGACAAATATCTGCAGAATCTCTGCTTCTGTGAGACGTTCCCTGAGACGCCTGTTCATCATGTCGATGATACCTCCGCCTATGTTTGTCTGAATAAGACAATTATGAAAAAAAAAATACAAACACTGGGCACCTGGGCAAAACTCCATCAGGATGAAAACTTCGCACTGGCCGTTGGACATTCTGGGGCTGACATCCTTGTTAGCCATGTTGACCCTTGTACATAAAACGACTCACCTGGGAGAATCAGCGCCAAGTGATTCGAGACTTTGATCAAAATCGACGTGAATTTCAGAACGTCTCCCTTTCCAAACGGATGACAACAATCTTTACGCCTTGAAGAACGTCAACAGGTCAGCAACCGTTTACCAATCTACTTCATTCTGGACGGACTTTTGTTGTGACCGACAATCGCAAAGTTCATCCTTTCGAACGATGTTTTGGACTGTGTCTATTGCGAGAATGCGCTTGTACACCTTGATTTGTTGAGGTGACAGAGGACAGAAGACGACTTCATCGATCTTCTTCGGTAGCTGTACCGTTTTAAGTACAACGGGATAGGGTATGACGCGGATTGTTTACCCGACTCCTGATGATATTCTTGGTCCTGGGAGACTCGTCAGAGCTAAAGAAATAAAAGTGAAAAGCCCTTACCTTCGTTTGAAGAACCGTGGCAGTAACTTGTCCCTCACTATCTCTGCGACAGCCTGCAGAGAGTCAGCCATTTTCTTCCAACGGGACAAAGGGATTGTATCTCACCAACGACTTGGTCCTTTCTTCCTCGGTCGCATTCGTCGACTGACCAACTGTCAACGGCTTGACAACAAATCCCTTCCACTGTTTCATAGACCCCAACTGTCCAGGGTTGGTCCAGTCAAGAATCGTCCAAAGTTCGTTGTAAGAATTCTGGATTGCTGTTCCTGTGAGACCGAACCGCCGCATACACGTGAACCGGTGGAAAACCCTAGTAATCTTGGACCGGGGATTCTTGATACGATGGGCTTCGTCAACCATGATAACCGACCAAGGCAGCTCGTCGAGCAACGAGATGTCCTTGCGCGCGAGCTCAAAAGAGGTAACCACTGCAGAGAATAAGCCTAACTCGGAACTGAGACTAAAACGTACACCCACCCACATCCAAACGTCCCATCTTGAAGTCCGTGAGGACCCCCTCTCGACTCGTCGGCGAGCCAGTATAAGAACCAACTTCGAAATATGCCCACTGATAGCATGCCCGTTGGCTAGAGTATCACTCTCGTGAAACAGAATGGCACCCACCTTCTCAAGTTCGCGCTTCCAATTTTCGACCACCGAACACGGTGCAATAATCAAACAAGTCGGTCATACGGCATCCGGGGGAGGAAGAGTTCGATGTTTCTTCCACTGTACACCATCTTGAAGTGTTGAGACATGATTCCGTCTCCGATCAACATCCCTCCGATCACCGCATTTCTTCATAATAGCAGAGAGGAACGATATGACCTGGATAGTCTTCCCTGCCATCGTAGCCAGGATGAGAGACTCTCTGGTGCATATATACCATCACTCACCCTACAGTCAAAGAATCTCAGAGTTGAAACAGGAGCAGGAAGTTTGACCTACAAGACCCATATCATCGCTGAGAACTCCACCTCGCCTTTCGTTATACAAATCCCAGAAGAATTGTACACCTTCACGTTGGTATTCTCTTGAATATGTATTGATTGCAGCTGGTACCATAATACCATTCTCGCGGCTTAGGACAAAAGGCCCGAGGTATTTCTGGCCTTCGCGAAGCGGAAGGCCTGGTCGAGGACCGAATGCCTGTAGAAGACGAGTCAAATGCCACAGAAATAATACAGTGCGAGGGGTAGCAGACGGGATTGGCAATCATGTCCTCCTCGCCTTCAGATTTCGTCTCGGAGTCTGAGATAGCCGAGATGGCTTGGGCGGCTTTCTTCACAAATTCGTCATCTTCCGATTCCGACTCTGTCTCGGAATCGTCTACAACGAATCAACTCGAGAATCGAAGAAATATGTTTTCAGTTGATCACTTACCCTTCGAGGGAGGCGTCCGCTTGCGCTTCGATGGAGGTATGACACGCGGAAAAGAGGGTGTCTTGCGCTTCGCTGTATGCGCAGGTGGTTCTGCCTCCGATTCTGATTCCGTCTCAGAATCGTCTACCACAGGGCCGACAACACCTGCACTGGGAAGTGCCTCTTGGGATTGCGAGAACATTGTCAATGTTCTAGAAACCGTAGGTGCTTCGATGTCACTGTCTTCGTGTGAGCCAACGTCTGATACCTCATCTGCTTCCACATTCTCATCCTCGGAAGCAGATTGTAAGTCAAGGTAATTGCCTAGACAAGCAAAGGTCATCTTCGTTCCTGAGGTACATACTACCACACTTCCATACCGAAATACTGCAAGAGTGGGTTCGTTTCTAGCTCCCCACCACGACGGAACCCTTTGCGTGTCTCAATGAGTTACGAAAAAACCGCCATCGAATATATGCTCACCAGAAGTACTCGAGGGTCGAGTTTCATTAAGAACGTCACTTCGTCTTGCCCTGGACTTGCGAACCGGTGACACGCCCGACGACTTGCGAGGACGTTTCTGTTACCTTTTCGTCTCGTAAACAAACGTGCCGGCGTTAAATTCTGGATCGGAATCCGGTTCTGAATCATTCCGCGTCAACGCAATCTTCATCGTGCATTGCAGGCCCTCTCATACCTAGGGGCGCAGGGATCGAGCTCAGAACCCCTGTGCGACTATATCGTCAACAGGTAGCGTGAAAAAGCGGGACGAGAGGACAGACTTTGCTGATATGCAGCCTTTGCATTCCCTTGCGGTTAGACATCGCGATATCATTGATGTCAAGAAGTCACCGCCGCGTCTTCACTGGAACGCATGTGACAAGAGTCACCTGACTCGGTTATAACGTCACGCATATATGTTTGATCGTACAGCATACAATCATTTTCAGCGGAGCAAATACGGACAACATGCACAACGAGGTCTACGAAGGAAGACAAGGGTTGAGGAGAGAGAAAACACATGAGAGCACGAGCAAGTTACACTCAAAAGAAAAAGAAAAAGAGTTTAAGGAGAGTCGGTAGGCACATATTTCGCGAGGCGGAAGTTATTGTACTTGTAACGACGAAAGAGGATAATTCACGATTAAGTTGGATCTCGGGAGCAAGGAAAGACAGTCTTGTACAGACGTAGTGAGAAGTGGTGGCTCCGACGGTTACTCGTCGTCGTCGTCGCCAACCTCTTCGCCGCTTTCTTTAGAGGCCTTCGCCTAACGAGTTGAGATGTTAGCCAGGAAGGGATGTATAGCAAAGGCGGACTGACGCTAGCTAGCGAGGCCTTCTCCTCCTCAGCCCGTACCTTATCTTTGGCAGCTAAGTCAAGATAAGGCTGAACGGAACGTTAGGAGATGTGCGAGACAGTATACAAAAGCATTGACCTTTTTCTCGTCTTCCTCGAGTTCCTTCCACTTTGCTCCAAGAAGTTTGCCGACCTCTCCTGTGCATATGTTAGATGAGGATCACACGGTAGTCAGGGTCACTGACCGAACCCAGCATCAGGGTTTTCAGTCTTGATTCTCTCTCTCCAGTCTTGACTGAAGAACATATAAGCAGAGAGAGGTCGCTTGGGTCCCCCCTTGGCCTTTGACTTGGAGCCTTTGGCGGTCTTGGCTTCTGACTTTTCAGCAGCCTTGCGCTGTGGGGAATGTGAGCAACAATGTGCGAACGAAGAGCGGAAGAGGAGGGCATGGATGGAAGTAAAAGGTAGCATATATGGTACTATATGTGTGTTTGGTAGGTAAAATATGGGGAACGAACCTTGGGTTTGGCTTCCTTGGGCATCTAGAGGAGAAAAAATGAATTAGCAAACGATTTAACACGTCGTGAACACGCGAGGAGGTGTGTAAGTTGAGTGGGGTGTAGTGGGACACGGTGCGCGTCGACGCGTCTGTGGCCAAACAAACACGGTACCAGCGCGGACGTAGCACGACGTCGACGACTGGGAGCGACGGGGACAAAGAGGGTTGTCCAGCATCGCTAGGGATCAAGGAATACGATCCAAGTGTAGATAAAATAGAAAAGACGACGAACCTTTGTTGTATACTACAGTGAGGGGTTGTGTAGGGATAGGCGGGGTGGGCCGCAGAGTACAGCTATAGGCAAGGTTGGCTGAGGGCGTTTGGCGGGTGGGAGCCTCGTATAAGGGGACACCTGGCATTTTTCAAACCGTGAGAAAAAAGCACGGACTCCGCTCACGTAAGCGCCGTTCAACAAACAGTTCTTCCCGGGCATCTCCGGCCCTTACACGCGTTACTCGACGCGCGTTCCATCCACCCATCGGCCGGCGTATTCGGCCACGCCTCCGAGTGTGACCACGTCTCTCCGGGGGGGGTCTCCATATGTCCAGTGTGTAATTATAGCCAAATTTACAGTACAATAGATACGCTGTCCGTCTCGTACACTAGTCATCAGGTCCAAAGTCAACATCAGGCATACACAGCTGTCCCAAACCCAAGTCTGGAAGTCGCGCCATCTTGACCAGCAGACTGAGTCCCTCTTCGCCAGCACCTGAGCCCGGCCCGTTTAGGAGGTCCCACGTATATTCGTCTATCTCTTCTGCCACGCGTCCCCATGTAGTCTTGATAGCGCCGGGATGATTGAAGGCCGCCATTATGAAGCACAGGGGCGAACCTACGGTGTTTAGGCGTCAATGACTTGTCACACGGCTGAACGGTCGCCTACATAAGCCAGATATTTCCTGTTCACGAGCAAGATACGGTGATTGAGTCTCGGTAAAGAGCTTGGGATTTTCCTGAATTAGGTCTGGAAGTACATCGCCCAAGTTATACAGACGTCGACACGAAGGACAGACACGGCCCGTGGTTCGACTCTTGTTGTACCATAAGATCTATACGGAGATTGGTACCTGTGAGACGACCCGAATGGACAACGTACTATGGCAATTTCCTCGGGCAGGACGGTGCATAACATTTGCAGGATCTCATCTTGGGCAAACTCTGCACACAACTCATCTTCCAATGCGGGGGGCTGAGCAAAGTAAGAGGCAAGGAATGTACGCGTGTCTCGAACGCGTGGACCGTTTCCAGGATCGTAAATGTTTGGAGTAGCGACGAATACCCCGTCGTCGTTTGGTAGTTCGAGTATGACTGGCTGTAATTTAAGCTTGTCCCGCTTGATCTGTTGCTTCTTCAACTTTCTTTTGTTGTTGTTGTTACATGGCCCAGGCATGATGAACGTTGTCACGCGTGACTGGACGCGTGTGTGACACGGTCGTTTGTGACTCGACCAGCTGATCGCAATCTATTTTACAGCTCTGTTGCGTTCCACCGCGACGTTCCGCCTTCTCTGGCGTTGTAAAATACATTCCAATAGTATGGCTAATACCTTGGAGCTCGCACAGGTAGGGACATCTTGTCTCTGGCTTCATACTACAAGGCGCTCATTTGCATTCAGACAGGGAAACGAGATCACTTGACATCCTTGGAAAAGAAATACCAAGCCCGATGGCAGGAGGATCGTCTCTTCGAGACCACCGCTCCCTCGCAGGATGAAGTCCGTGGCCTCTCCCAAGACCAGATCAAGGAGAAATACCCAAAGTGGTTCGGAAACTTTCCCTACCCATACATGAATGGATCTTTGCACCTCGGTCACGCTTTCACTATCTCAAAAATAGAGTTCTCTGCCGGATACCAACGCATGCTTGGAAAGCGCGTCTTGTTTCCCCACGGCCTGCATGCAACCGGGATGCCAATCAAGGTGCGTCTCCACCGCTATCATAGAGGTGTGATGACTCAAGCATCCATCAGGCGGCATCAGACAAAATCATTCGTGAGATGGAGCTTTTCGGCGAAAATTTCGAACGATATGATCCCAGCGCGGAAGACGAGGCAACAAAGCCGACCGAAAATGGCCCGGCCACGACTGCTCAGGTCGGAAAAGCGACAAAGGGAAAAGTAGCTGCCAAGTCCACTGGTCTTACCTACCAATTCCAAATCATGGAATCCATCGGCGTGCCCCGTGTCGAGGTCAAGAAGTTTGCTGATCCTTATTACTGGCTGTCCTACTTTCCACCGATATGCAAAGTACGTCTCACGACGCTTTTTTTTTTTCTTATTGAACACCTTTTAACCTAGGCTGACAACAATGCTATGGGAAACCGGATAGACTGGCGTCGCTCCTTCCTCACAACCGATCTCAACCCATACTATGACTCTTTCGTCCGATGGCAAATGAACAAACTACACACACTGGGTAAAATCAAATTTGGCGAACGATATACCATCTATAGTCCCAAAGATGGCCAACCATGTATGGATCACGATCGATCTGAAGGAGAAGGTGTTGGTCCTCAGGAGTACATTGCCGTAAAGATGGAGGTGGTCGAATGGAGCCCTTCAGCCAAGACAGCCGTCGAGGGTAAGGTTGGGGGCAGGACAGTGTACCTGGTCCCCGCCACCCTGCGCCCGGAGACAATGTAAGTCTTGTCACGCTCGCATCCACCAAATTTGCTCACACTGTTCGGTTGTAGGTACGGTCAAACTAACTGCTTCGTCGGACCGTCTTTGAAGTACGGCGTTTTCGCCATCAACGACAAAGATGCCTTCCTTGTGTCTCACCGAGCAGCACGCAACATGGCTTTCCAAGGCCTTTCTCCCTCGCGAGGGGAGGTTGTGCAGTTGTTGGAGATCGACGGTGCAAGCATTGTTGGGACCAGAGTCAAGGCTCCTCTCGGTGTCATCCCTGAAGTATACGTCCTACCAATGGACACCGTGAAAGCAAGCAAGGCACGAATCTCATTCACTCTGTCTTTGTAGCGACGCTCAACAGGACTCATACTACAGGGAACTGGCGTCGTAACCTCCGTACCCTCCGACTCGCCAGACGATTATATGACGACAGAAGACCTGCGTAAAAAAGCAGAGTACTACAAGGTGGATCCCAAGTGGTTGGACTTTGAGCCCATTCCTGTCATCAAGACCACAAAATATGGGGACCTCACAGCCGTTGCAGTCTGCAAAGAACTCAAGATTCAATCGCCAAAAGACGCCAAGGCGCTAACAGATGCAAAGGAGATCGCATACAAAGAGGGCTTCTATAGCGGTGCCATGGTTATCGGTGATTTCAAAGGGGAATCGGTTCAAGACGCCAAACCAAAGGTTCGCGCACAGCTCATAGAACGAGGATTGGCTGTCGTCTACTCTGAGCCCGAGAACTTGGTCGTGTCGCGCAGTGCAGACGAGTGTGTCGTTGCCTTGATGGATCAGTGGTACATGGACTATGGTGAAGCGGCTTGGAGAGCACAAACTGAAAGGCATGCTATATCTTTGGATTCGCGGCTGTCGTGCTGACCGTATGCCTCAGACACTTGGCAAAGATGAACACCTGGACGACAGAGACCCGTAACTTGTTCGAGTCGACCTTGGCCTGGCTGAACCAATGGGCATGCGCGCGTACGTACGGTTTGGGATCAAAGATGCCCTGGGATCCCCAGTTCATGGTCGAGAGTCTGAGCGACTCGACGCTGTATCCGGCCTACTATACTTTTGCCCATCTACTTCAAGGTATATCCCTCATACCATCCCGTTCGTTTCATCCTATCTCACGCACTGTACCGAAACAGGCGGCGACATCACCGGGCACACCGTCGGCCCTCTGGGCGTGACAGCTCAACAAATGATCGACGAAGCCTGGGAGTACATCTTCTGCGACGGACCTTGGCCAAATCCCGAGCCCTTCCCGAGGGAGAAAGCGGACGCGATGAAGCACGAATTCAACTACTTTTATCCGTTCGACATTCGATCGTCCGGCAAGGACCTGGTACAAAACCACTTGACGTTCTTGCTTTACAACCACGTCGCCATCTTCCCAGAAGACAAGAGGCCTCTGAGCATCCGCATGAACGGTCACTTGATGCTCAACGGGCAAAAGATGTCGAAGAGCAAGGGGAATTCCTTGACCCTCCGAGAAGGTATCCAAAAGTTTGGCGCAGACGCTATGCGATTGGCCTTAGCCGACGCTGGTGACGGTATCGAGGACGCCAACTTTGACGAAAAGACGGCCAACGCAAATATCTTACGTTTGCACACGTTGCTGGGATGGTGCGAGGTACATATCTTTCTCTTCGTCTCCATCGGTCAGCCACTGACACGAATCGTCAGGATATGTTGAAAGACGAATCCAAGTTGAGGACGGGCCCCAAAAACTACCACGATCGCGTCTTTGAGGAGGAAATCGTCGATCACATCAATATCACCAAGCACCACTACGACACGTGCGTCCTTTTCTCACTCTGATCACATCTCCGCATCTCTGACTTGTCACTCTAGCACCTCCTTCAAGGACGCCTTGAAGTACGGCTTCTACGAGTTCCAAAACATCCGGGATTGGTACCGCGAAGTCACGGCGGACGTCGGGATGCACGTCGACCTCGTCAAATACTGGGTCCGCACCTCCGCCTTACTCATGACGCCTTTTGCACCACACTCTGCTGAGCACATCTGGCTCGCGTTCCTGCACGAACCCCAGTCTATCCAGCTCGCCCGTTGGCCCGACCCCGACCGCACCGCCGACCGCACTCTGATCGAAGCCGGCGCGTACATGCGCAGCACGCTCAAGACCATCCGGGACGCTGAGACGACCCTATTGAAAAAGCTCCAAAAAGGGAAAAAGGGAAAGCCGGACGGCCCTTCGTTTGACCCCAAG
>JBBPPF010000470.1:0-19299 GCA_038091815.1 Leccinum obscurum | reverse complement strand
GTTTCTCTCGTTCGCCGACGCTATATGAATCGGGTGCAGGTACGACGGAGATGTTGTTGTTGTTATGGCGGCACGTGGCGCGGTACGTCGAGGCGTCGAGCGATGGTGTGTCGTCGCTGGCGCAGACTGCTCCTCCGAATCTGCGAGCGTTGATGCGCTTGTTGCCAGCGCTGGACGTGAACGCGTTCAAGGACGAGTGTGGGAAGCGGTTCGTGGGTGTGTTGACGTGGATATTGAGTCTTGATCTGGTGCGTTGCATTCGTGTCGTGTTGCGCAAAGGTTCCGACGTTGCCCCAAACAGAGTGCGGAGACGGTCGGACGGGATTGGCAGTCGTACCAGGGGTATATTGAGATCATGTCGCGGAGGTTGAGGGATACGGTCGGGCTGCATGATGCGTTGGAGTGTCCTACGACGAGGTGTCGTCGCTGCTACTACTACTCCAAATCTGCGGTCGTCGATGCGCTTGTTGCCGGCGCTGGACGCGATTGTGTTCAAGGACGAGTGCAGGAAGCGGTTCGTGAGTTCTAAGTGTTGGCGCGAATATCGAGTCTTGATCTGGTGAGTTGCATGTGTGTTTTGTTGTCGAGTGGGAGCTCAACGTCGATCCCATCACGCTAAAGGAGTTCGAGGCGAGGAAATGATTGGCAAGGACGTCGTTGGTCCCGGCCCTTACCCCACTTACATACTCCATTGACTGAGAAGTCCTTGCGTGTTTGGTTGTACAAGATGGTACTATATAGCATTGCTTATTATTGGATGGTGCTACAGTAGTCAATTTAAAATGTACTCTATTGGATCGTGCTACAGTAGTTGACATAAAACATAATGTATCGGACTGTTGCTACAGTACGCTACAGCCGTCTACTGTAGAATGTGATTTATAAGCCGTGACTACATAATGCTATGTAGCTGTGCTGTGCTACAGGCACGAACCTTTTTTCCTGATGCCGCCATCATACCATGGGCAATCAGCTAGTGGTATATCATCGGAACCACGTAGATCATCTGGATGAGTCATTTGGTACAAGAATTGCCGCAGCATCTCAGGAAAGTCGGGAATGGCAAGCTCGTCTCGAAGCTGGGCGACTGTGCGCGCTCGTTTTGAGTCTGCAGATTATTGAGTGTGAAAACAAAAGTACTAAATTCACGCAATGCCGCTCACCAGCTACACGTGCTAGGGTGACATGTGCCTCTAAAGACTTTGATGTATTGATGGGTCCGTCATCTTCATGCTCGCTCTCATCTTCGGTGCTGCCAACAGCCTGAGCAGGCCCGGGGGCTGCTTGTTGTGATGGATCACCAGTCACGGTTGCATTGACAGCAGACGACTCTAGATAATGTTGTTCACTGGCATGAGTGACTTGAATACCATTGCGGAGCACTGGCACGAAACTTACGAAAAGCAGCCAATGCATGTGATACACATGAACCGTCGAGCATGCCACGGGCATGAAAATCTACACGACATCGTGCAAGCTTGTCGAGTCGTTGATTTGTTCGCACCATTTGACTCAAAGGGTCGTGGCGGTTGGACCGACGGTAAGGCTCTTTCACAGCCTTGATGTGCTTCGACTCGGTGATAGAGGAGCAAAGACCATTCGGTGCACCGAAAAGTCGAATCATGTAGGGATAGTGTTTCATCGAATGCTGTCGCGGGAGGTTGAATGATGACACGATGTTGGGACGGAAGGCTTCTCGATATCGATGAAAGCGCGCTAGTGCATCTTCAATGTCGGCAAGGGATTTCTCTGTGATCGTGGAGCGTCTGACGAGATAACAAAATTCCAGCAGCGCGCGGACTGCACGGACTATGTTGCTCGGGACATACCCTTCAATTGCGGGCAGATAAATCTTCATCAGTGCTTTTGAATCATCACCCGTCCACTGCTTAAAGTGACGTCCTTGAGGAAACCGCCTGAGACCAGAGAATGGAGCGACTGCAGCAATCCTAGTAAATGCATTCAATCCGTCAGCGGCAGTTTCAAATGACACAAATAGGAACACCGTGACAGACCGACGATCAATCTCATCCAAAATGGTGTCCGCTTCACCCGGGTATGTAAGCGTGATGTATTTTTCAACCCAGTCGACGAGGTGATCTTTGAATGCGCCTTTGATGATCTGATGCAGTAGATCAGGGGACAGTAGTTCATGTATATCCGCACGAGGGAAGTCATTTGTGAACGGCTGTCAAGAATACTACATAGTAAGCCACTGAGACACCAGAGCAGAACTACCCTTACCACGAGCTGGGAAACGATACCATAATCGTCCCATAATTGGGTGTGAATGAACGACGCAACCAGTAATTCTGTGTGGTTACGATCTCGAAATAACGCATCTTCATCAAGATCTCGGCGATTAGCCAGACATCTACAATTTCACCATGACAAAGTTCAAGTTGGTAAACAACATACTAAAATTTCCAGAAAAATATAACCCACTTGGCACACCAACCACGCACAATGCATGCGAGCAGTGCCTGCTCCTCATAGTCAGCTATATACGGACCCAGACCAAATATGACTCGACGAAAGTGACCGTCGCCAAAGCGCACAATCTGAGGTGTTGACATCCCGGGCTTGAGTGACCGAAGGATTGATGATAGCGACGAATGGAATAGTTGCCGTCGGAAGCGACGGAACTCGTCCGTCTTTGCATGCTGCTTAGTAGCTAACATTTATCATTAGGATGCCGGTCACGAAAACTCAAAAAGAAATAGAAAGAAATAGACAACTTACTTTTGGGCATTGCAAGGAATCCTACAAGTACCAACGCATTCCGATGCGCACGCCTGACATTATTTCGAACATTGCCAATAGAGAGGTACAGCGGATAGAAATCATTTTGGCCCGTAGCAACGGACACCGTTGTCTTGTCACTGCCTAAGATGACAGGGACAAATGCAGAACCGTGAGTGTGTTCATCTTGTGCAATCAAGTCCTTCAAAATGCATACAAATTCAGCACTTGACATCATTGAACGGCATGTGATTCATTAACAAGTGGAATTTGACTCACGGCTTGCTTCCAGGCCCAGTCGCCAGACATAAAATCACACCAACGACGATCATTGGTGGTGGTGTCATATTCACGATACGGTGCGAGATCCAGTTCATCAGCGTAGTCTGGATTTTCTAGCATCTGGCAGACAACTTCTCGTGGGTTACGAAAGCAGATCTCATATCGATCATTCATCCAAGGAGGAGAATGTTGGGCTGGGCGTGTGCCGGTATACTGAACAGTGAAACTCTGCCACTTGACATCACCAAGAGTGGAGTTGTCAATTGTGCGATACATGTGTTGATGGTTGGTAAACAGAGCCGGCTTGTCTGTGCCAACCTGTGACGCGGCCCAAATATCCAGGAGCTGGTCAATTTGCGCAGCAGGCATCTGATTCCGCGTGAATAAAAAATCCGCCAACTCAAATTGAGGACGGCTACTGAATGGATGCCAGTCAATATTTGACTTCGGCGGAGGTAGTGTAGGAGGTGTTCCGTCAGGCAGAAATTGCCCTCTGGAATTACAAGGACGGCCTATCATTGTATCACTCAACGGTTCATTGACAATAGCATACCACGTAGCAACTGGTACATACCATTTAGGTGGGGATGAAGGTTTCGATAGCACGGGTTTCCTGGGCCAACAAACTGAGCATTGATATCCGAGTCATTGGCTGCTGGAGACGAAGGACACCGGGGAGGAGAGAAGGGAGGCAGATCATCTTCCGGGGGAGCAACAGAGTCTTGGGGTGGTGTCACCTCTCGATGGAATGCATTTACGTGTTGAGTCAGTCCTGAGCGGTTTCTAAACCAGCGTGGGCAACTGGGGCATAGATATGAGTGGCTATCATGCACACTCTCGAGCTGAGGATGGGAGGGAATAAGACGACTTCAAGTCGGGGGCATGACACTGGTGGAGAATGTTCGAGTTTGAGTGTGCCCTTGCTGACGAAACGAGGCAACCCTAACATAAGCGCCATGGTAGCGAAACCTTGAGCTAAGTGGTCGGTGCATTTGTAAAGCTCCCGACATAGAATAAAATTGAGGGACTTTGTGCCAAAGTTTGCTCCCGCCGCTCGCCTATTCCTGCCTCCCGTCAGCAAATTTCCAGCACTTCAACAATCTACCTACCATGACAACTCCTGCTCGCCAGACTCGGCCAGCAAATGTCAACAAACGCGTGGGCCTACCAGACCTTCCACAGAAGCGGAGGACACCAGCAGAGAAAAAGGCCGACGAAGCCAATCTTGCAGCTGCTCGAGCAGAAAAAGCAGCGGCTATGAGCCAGGTTGTCCAAAAGATTACTGAACTAGAGGACAAGATGAAGGTCGACCAATCCACTGGCACTTTGACCAGCAGTGCGCAGCCCATTCGGCCTCGCAATAAGGAGAAAAAGGTTGCCTCTGGACGAAAGACCAGTAAGAAAACATTCATTTGCATACCAACATTTGCTTACCGACGACGTCCGACGTTACTGTATGGCAACAGAGGCTGCGACTGCAAACCCAACAACGTATGGCCCGGGCATCATGTATGAGGTGCTGCCAAGCAGCCAGTTCACCTACAATGGCCAGCCAGTCAACAACGCTGCAATTACTGGTGCAAGCACAACCACAAACAGCACCGTTGGCACGCCCATCCGAGCCAGCGACAATGTCACGGTTGCAACTCCCGGCACTCGCCGCATGAATGACTTGCCTAATACAGAATTACGAGAAGTCGTAACAAAAGCTCGCCAGTCCAGATCCAGAGCAGCCGCTGACAAGAAAGGGACAGCCGCACGTGTCAACGTATCAACCGCTGCTAATCTGTGAGACATTCTTGTCGATAACCACAATGCTCGCACTCACCGAAGGCACTCTTTTTTTTTGGAATCTGCTTAACCGTGACTACAAACCTGAAAGCACACCTGCAAAGAGTGCATTGGTAGGTCTTGTGAAAAACTGGAATGCCAGCGTCGACACGGGTGGTAAAAACAAGTCTCGGGCATCAAGCACCACTGGCATTGGCCCAGGAAAACTGCAGACGACTACCAACTCAGAGATAGCAAGCACTTCACACTCGGCTCAGGCTCCCAGCATCTCGAAGGTCAAAACCGCCAACTCACTGCAAGATACTATGATCAGTGATATGCTCATAGGTGAATTTGATGACGAAGACATGTTTGACGACACCCAAGAGAGGGAAGCTATGGATGGAAGTCAGTTAGCTGTAAGTAGTACCGACCGTTTAACCAGAAAATCAATACTTACGAGCACACTACTAGAACGATGTTGTGGGAATTGACTTGGACGGTGTTGAAGAAGAGGACATCTATGAAGAAAGTCAGTCTCTGATGGTAAGTTTGGTCTGCTTGACTCGGAGTGTCGAGGATACTCACTATATAGTGCAGACGGAACACAGCAGCTTGAATACCTTCGATTTCGACCACTCTGAGTCCTCATTGAAGAGGAAGACACGCGAGGACGACATTATTGAAGGAGATTCAGAGGAGGAGGAGGAGGAAGGACTTGGAGAAGACGGTCACGGTGAAGATGTGGGCGAAAACAGCTTTGAAGGAACCGTTGAGCCTGGGAAATACAAGGTCGACGGAGACAAGGCGGACAACGTGCCCGTCGAAACTCGCACGACAGCTCAGGTGACGTATCATAACAACTGCTTTGGGCTTATCGCTGACATATGAAGCTTCTTCCTCCTTCCAGAGTAATGTCACCGCAGTCTTCTCACCTGCCAAACCCATCCAGGCAGACGTCAAGCGTTCTACCAAGAGAATTAAGTCTGACCCAGCCATCACCGGTGACACGATAGCTGAGCATGAACCCGACTCAGACTTGCCCCCTGATTTTTACCGCCATGAAAAGTGGAGACGCGTTGTTATCCCAACTGTGTATCTCTGGGCTGGTGCGCAAAGGGATATCTGGGCTATTTCGAAGAAGCAAATTGCGTCGGCCCTCAAAGACGTGTTGGCCGTTGTTTTTCCCGACAACCTTGAATATTCCAGGGCAGTTACTCAACAGTCAAAGCTGGTAGCCACGGTACGTTACCCAATCCTTTTCTCGCTCAATGCTTAATCACTTGATTGTACTAGGCTTACCAGCGTCTCTGTGAATGGCGACACGGGGTAGGCTCGACAGCAGTCGCCCTGACCGTGAGCTTCTTTTGTGGGATGTCCGATGACAGTGCAGCCGATGCAGAAAATGAAATGCTCAAGGATTTCAAATTCCTTTATGCCGACCTTGACCACACCGACCGTTTGAAAGCATTCAAGTCCCCATTCTGTGTGCGCTTGCTGGCCACATCGTATTTCCTGACTATCCGCGGATTCACATCCGTTCCATCATTGGGCACCGAGATCTTGGCTAAGACGGGTTTCCTGGGAATTTTGGGACTTTGTGGGGCTGCGGTATGTGCCATCCACGATCATTAGAACCCAATCACGCCGCTGATTTAATTTGTATCAGCTCCAACGTGCACTCACTCTGGTGGCAAAATGTCAAATCCAGATTCCGGCAAAAACTGAGGAGAGAGGAAAGGGCAAGGTGCCCAAGACACCTGTTGTGTTCAACAAGGAGTCGGGGAAAGCCACCACTAGTGCGTATGCATTCTCAGGAGACAATTATGGTGGCGCTACGCGGGCCTTCTCTGATGCCGCAGGACGACGAACGACCCAAGAGCTGGAGGATATTATGATGTTCGCGCAGCAGTCCATCCAAGGTTCCCCGGCGCTTGGTGGTTCCCGCAGTGGCTTGTCCGAGGAGGAAGAAAGCAAATATGCTGCTATTTGTAAGTTTCAATCGCATCAATGCAGAATCGGCTAATCGTCTGCTTAGGATATACCCATTAGTTTCCGAGTCCAACTTCCCCCAGGCCACTGTCACCCCGTTCTGACTTTCGTCACTCTCTGTCGCTCGTTTCTCGGTTTCTCCCAAATTCTCCGTGGTTTGTGACTTCGTTTGCCAACATTCTCTCACTACTATCTCAGCTATTTTTTCTTCGAATCTGCGTGTTGTCTCCTTCCGTTGTCTGCTTCTGTCCTGGCGCATTTCACAATACCCTCGCAGGCCTCCCCTCTTTTGTATGTTTCTTACTACCCTCTTTCTTTGCGTGACGGCGGTGACGCGATCGTGTTACCATCCCGTTTTCACACTCCTTTTAATTTTTTCATTTGATTTGTGCGCCCCCCGGTGTCAGACGCGAGCTTGGCAGCTTGCTTGCTTACTAGTCCTTACTGATATGGTTTCTACTTGTCGTGTCGCAATTTTAAGCGTGTTTAAGTTGCGGATAAGTCGGTTTCCAGTGTGACCAAGTCCATCTTAAGATGAGGGATCTACTTAACAACACTTAGTTCGAGAAATTTAAGTCAACTTATTACGTAATCATTACCCCGAGCGTACACGACCGTAGTAAACCTTGCCTTTTCGTTTGAGCCGGTATAGCTATTTTGATATATAAGTAGCATGGTAATTAGCACCACTGTGTGTTATAATTTTCATGCTGATTGATTTCTCCATGTCTGATACACAAGTGATATATTACTATCATAGTAGATGGTAGATGCCCCTCTAAGTCATATATCAGCATAGCCTGCTCTTCCATACAGCTGTAATACATCAATTATGCTTGTCTGTATACTGTAGATGCCCTTCCAAGTGATATATTGACCTGCTCTCTCATACAGCTGTGATACATCAATTATGCTTATCTATATACTGTAGGTGCCCTTCCAAGTGATATATCAACCTGCTCTCCCATACAGCTATGATACATCAATTATGCTTATCTATATACTGTAGGTGCCCTTCCAAGTGATATATCAACCTGCTCTCCCATACAGCTATGATACATCAATTATGCTTGTCTGTATACTGTAGGTGCCCTTCCAAGTGATATATCAACCTGCTCTCCCATACAGCTATGATACATCAATTATGCTTGCCTGTATACTGTAGGTGCCCTTCCAAGTGATATATCAACCTGCTCTCCCATATAGCTGTGATACATCAATTATGCTTGCCTGTATACTGTAGGTGCCCTTCCAAGTGATATATCAACCTGCTCTCCCATACAGCTGTGATACATCAATTATGCTTGTCTGTATACTGTAGATGCCCTTCCGAGTGATATATCATCCTGCTCTCCCATAAAGCTGTGATACATCAATTATGCTTGTCTGTATACTGTAGGTGCCCTTCCAAGTGATATATCATCCTGCTCTCCCATGCAGCTGTGATACATCAATTATGCTTGTCTGTATACTGTAGTCTGTAGATGCCCTTCCAAGTGATATATCATCCTGCTCTCCCATATAGCTGTGATACATCAATTATGCTTGCCTGTATACTGTAGGTGCCCTTCCAAGTGATATATCATCCTGCTCTCCCATACAGCTGTGATACATCAATTATGCTTGTCTGTATACTGTAGATGCCCTTCCGAGTGATATATCATCCTGCTCTCCCATGCAGCTGTGATACATCAATTATGCTTGTCTGTATACTGTAGTAGATGCCCCTCCAAGTGATATATCATTCCGCACTCCCAGACAGCTCTAATAGATCAATCATGCTCATCTGTACACTGTTAGGGTGTGCCTCCTGCATTGTCCATTAAATTGATATATCACTCAGGCTCATACTACTAACAACACCATCACATCAACAAAGACTCAACAAAGATGCAACGACATGCAGTCGCGATGACAGATATCCCAGAGCGGGACAACCACTCCAACCAGTTGATGAGAACACGAGCAGGACAATGTGACTCAATGATGCATCAACGTCTCTACGACGCGACGGAGACACGAGGACAGAGACAACGACGACTCCACCGGCGACACAATGGCAACACCAAAACGACGGTGGGTGACGCATGGCATTCGTGTTTGCACATAAGCACGAAGGCGAGTGATGGCGAATGTTGCGATGGCGCTGATGACGGCAATGACATTGCTCACACAATGTCCTATGTCCCTACGGTCGCCACTCGAGAAACCACTACTAATTATATTCTACCGCTTCGAGTATTCCACCACGGTGTCACTCTCGACAACTCAACATTATCCAATGGTAGTTAGTGAAGTCGACTTTTTCTTCCTAAAATTCTTTATGAGCAGTTTCTCAAAGTGTTTCATCGACTACTCACTTTGATTTTCTGGATCCACCAATTTCGTCGCCAATTCCATTGGCCAACTCATTTCGCTTGGACGGCTGGCGTTTTCGTTTGTTGATCGGAAACAACGATCCCTCCATAGGCGACGGTGGGGTCAAATTTGATGGTACAGGATCCCCAGGTCCTTCAGGTTGTTGTTGAGACTGCGGGACAGTCGGGTTGACCTCCGGAAGCAAAGGCGGAGTGGCCGCAGGCTGGTTCAAACTATGCGGGACCGGAGGCAGAAGGGGAAGGACAACCTCAGAAAGCGAGGGCGGAACCGTTGCCAATGGCAGTGGGGCCAAATCCGATGGCACCTCATCTCCGAGTCCCCGTTGCTCAGACTGCGGGACGGTCGGGTTGACCTCTGGAAGCAAAGACGGAGGGGCTGCAGGCTGGTCCAAGGTGTGCGGGACCGGAGGCAGGAGGGGAAGGGCAGGACCGAGCTGGTTCAAAGTGTGCGGGACCGGAGGCAAGAGGGGAAGGGCAGGACCGAATCCCACGGGTGGAACTTCCGAGTCAGGCTGGGGAAGTATGGCGTCAGGAAGCGAGGGCAGATTGAGAGGGGGAACCTGGGATGGCAGGAAGGAGTTGGGGGCGGTAGAGTCAGATGGCGTCTGCGTCTTGACACCAGCATCGGGGTCAGGGCCCGGGTACTTTCTCAAAAAGTCTTCCAGAGGTGCGAGGCTAGCTGGATCCCCGAAGTCGTACTTGAACTCGTTCTCAGTACCGTTCAGAGGGCCCGGGTTCGAATCCAACGACAGGTCGGGCCAGTGCTCCAGATTAGGATTATTCAGCAAGTCCGACAGCGCAGCATTAGTCATTGGTTGATTTGGAAGCTGAGGTTGCGCTTCTGATGTAACACCCGGCTCTGATTCTGACTCGGTGTCTCCTGCCAGTGCGGTGTCCTCAGCGAATTCCGGCAACTTGCGGAGGTTCTTTTGCACCACCGCAACCGCATTTTCGGCGGAGGACGTCGATGCTGGAATGTCGACACAACTTCAATAACAATGTATTATGTGTCTTCGATAAATGGCTTACCTTCCGCCGACTCGCGGAGGTTTTCTTCGACCACTACCACAACATCTTCGCCGGAGGTCAACGCTGGAATGTCAAAGCAACCTCAATCACAACGTATACTGTGGCTGCGACAAACAGCTTACCTGGCACTTTCTCAATGAAATTCTGGTACGTTACCATAATCCCAGAGCGAAAGGCGGGATGAGCCTGATCAAATGTGTGTCCCAAATTGTTCTTCCCAACGTGTAGACTAAATGCCTCGATCTTTTCTGCCGCCTCAGGAATTGGCCCGCCCATCAGCACCGAGAACGACCAGCCTGTCAATTCCTGCAAGTTCTGCAAGAATTGGCTCAACGTTGGGGCGACTCGGTCAATGTAACTGCAGATTTCGTAAGTTTTTAGTCCTTGCTCCACGTCTCGACGCTCACTATTGTCTGCTTTTGGTCGCACCTCTCTTTTTCTCAACCTTCTGCTTCTCCATTTCCGCCACCATCTCCTTCCTTCGCTCTTCAACCGCGGTTTTGATCTCCTGGGACTCGTTCTCAAACATCTGCCGGCTCTTAGTCATGATTTTAGTAATGTTAGCGTCCTTTCCCTTCTTACGCAACTCTCCGGCAGCAGCAGCAATAATGTCGTCCTTCTGGACGTCTTCGGCACCTATCTCCGGCTTCACCTTCTCATCGTAGAACATGTCGAGGTAGGCTTCTACCATCTGTGGCTTCCGGGAACGTGTGTCCTGAGGCTGCATAATGTCGGAAATGAGTGCCATAGAGGACTTAACGTCCATGTTTTTAGCCTGTCGAGCCTTCTTGCTCTGGCCCCACAGGTTCCGAATCTTGTTCGTCAGTTGCTTCGATGACCGGTCAGCGCTGCGGTACCCGCTTGAGGAAGATGTTCACGAACCTTCCTACGCTGCTTCACGGCATCGTTCACCAGCGTCTTTTGATCATCGGAGAGTGCAGCCTCGTCAGGTACATCGGGGCATACAACACGCCATTCGGGGTAAGCAGCAAACCATTTCTCGAAGAACGGCGGCCAAAAGGTGCTGTAATCCCGCTTAGCCTGGCACTGCATGTACGCGGTGTAGAATTTGACATCTTTTATGAAATCTTCTTGTTCGGCGCTTGTCCAGGTAGGTGGCGGCACTGATGCAATAGCATAACGTTTCAGATCGATCACGCGAACAACCATAGCAAGTACTCACTTTCAGCTACGGAGCGGTCGGATGTGTTAGGATGCCTGAGAGCCGTGTCCGCTGGGAGAAAAAAGATTATGGGATTACTGGGAGAGAAATGCGATGTACTACAAAGCACACAGAAGGGCCCGAGGAATGGTATATGGATGATCGCTGTGATCACGGCGGGTTGCGAGTTTATCTCCAATATCCGGTAAGTCCGATAGATTCCGAGCCGAGCAGTGCGGCCAAGCCACAGGTATTCCTTGCGGTATCATCGAACACAAAGTCACTAACCCCCTACAGAACACGTTCAACCAGATTCCGAGCCGAGCAGTGCGGCCAAGCCACAGGTATTCCTTGCGGGATCATCGAACACAAACCACAAGTGCCACCTCGTGTAATCCACACGTCGTCTGCCACCGCCACTCAAGTATGTATTAGTGAGTCTTCTGGTCGAGACTCCCTCGCTTTTGACTTATATACGAAGGCGCGTCGAACCAGAACCAAACACTCCTTCCACCATGCCTACTTCCCCCACGGTGTCACGGTCAACAGCTTCCATAGACCTAGTTCATCCTCCGATGCCCGTCAGGGAGTATCTCAGTCAGTGTAACATTGGAAACGGTGCCGCCTTGACGCTGATAGTACCTTTTTAGACTTGCGGATGCAGCTCCAAGACCTAGATATATCCCTGGAGGACACGAGACGTTTATGCCAGGTCCTTCGAGACAGAGCATACATCGTTTTTACTGACAGGCAAGTTGGACACTTCCGGAAGACAGGTATGTACATTTGCCCGCAGTCTGTCACACCGTAGTTAAGTTACGCCGCATTCGTCAGGTCAGTGGCACTGCCCTCCATGTGCCCACTTACCTCAGCCTTGCACGCGCTTCGGAGCTTCCCCCCCTGGCAACATACGCATTCCCTGTCGCCATGAAGCCGTCAAATGCGGGGAAGTCGTATTCATCATCCCATCGGAGAATGTGACTCATGGACCGTTTTATGCGGTTACACGCGGTCTCCTCGTAGGAGTCTTTTCCACTTGGTATGTCGTACACCCACCGCCAAAGCATTAAGTTAATTGTGTCATAGGATTACTACTGGTCCTTATGTGTTGAACATCAAGGGTGCGCTGTATGAAAGGGTCCCATCATTTGAGGAGGGCGCTCGGCGTGTTCTGAACGCTATTGAGAACGAGAGTATCAAGTATTTACAGGCAAGCGTTGTGTAGTGTAGACGATTAAGCCCCTTTGCTGTGAAGACGTAGATAAATTAATTGTTGCAATTTTGTTGCCAGTTGGTCTATTACCGGTTACCGATCGCTATGACCGTATAACAGTAAATCTCCTATCGTCTCCATGTACCCGGTGGATGCGACATTAAATGTAAAAGTAGCACTAATATGCAAACCAGTAACCCAATACGACCCGAGGTGTATGTTTCTGAGTTCTGATAATGTTATTACAAGATTATCACCCTGTGAATACAACCTGTGGTTGCACCATCATTGAGTGATCCGGACTCTGAGTTGGACCGTCAGACTGCTTCAATGATCAATGTTGACGTTGGTGTACAAACTCAACACATGCCACGGCCTCGACTATACCAAACGCTACATGAAAGACAAGTCGCTGCGCGTGCTTCACGTGCTAAATACTATCGACAGTAAGTAGTAGGTACTAACCAAATCCACTCCGGCTAAGTGTGTCCACAAGGAATCGCCAAGAAATCAATGAGAAGGCACGTCGCAAGCGCTGTGAGGCCAGCCTAACTCTCGATCACAAACCAAGGTCAGTCACATCTGTGTAGTCTCACCAGTGGTCTCACCACATTTCCAATTTCTCTTCATTTCGAAAGCAGTCAGTGCAACCCTCCCCTCAATAAATATATATGTATGGTGGAACGTTCACTCCGGAACGTCTTTGGGAAGCCACTATACTTATTGATGGATTCATTATGCACCAACTATATCGACACCAAGTCTTATCATCCTATCGTCGTGATACACACCACCATAGGGGATGTGGAGCGCGCTTTGCGTGATACTACTGCCAGTGGTACCGCTGAAAAAGAGCAGCTTGCAGGGCTACGGAAACGTGTCGGGACTACTTTACAGGTCATAGAAAATCTGTTATTGGCAACGATGGAAGAACAGGATGTGGCTGAGATGCGACGGCGGCGGTTTTTCCTATACCAAACACTTGCCCTATCATGACCTGGCCTTTCACTAGAACTAGATTTTTTTTCGTGCTCTGCTCTACCTTGGTGTGTTTGTCACGAACACCGTACTTCACGCCAAGAAAATCAATTACATTGTTGTATCACTCTGGATCAGTGATACATTAATGACCAGTCACCTCCGGTTCCCACTCGACACCGAAGTAGCGACGTCCATAGTTAATCCATAGCCAAAAGTACTGTAAGTTCTGTAGTACGCGTCAGAATGTAAGTAGCTTACATATTAGTTAAACGTAACTTACCCGACGGAGTGCGACCTGGCGGCGTGTGACTGCCTGCTGCTGCTGGTCGTTCAGCGGCGTGGGGGACGGTTGGTTGGGGTATAATTGGTCCCTCACTGGCCACCTCTGGTCAAACTGGAGCATCAGCGAGTGGAAGAACGTCCGACGTTCTGTAGCATCACTGAAGCCCCAGTTACCCCGTTCATAGAACTCGTGGACGGCCCAAGCCATCTGTGAACCTTGCAAGGGATAAGGTGGGTTGTCGTTGGGGGCGTAAACGACTTCTTGCGAATAGACTAGACGCTGGCACTGCAACTGTAGCATGCGCATGCGCTCAGCAGACTGTACGAACAAATCAGCCTTGACTCGCTGCGACCGGAGACTTCATAACGTAGACTTACTACGTTCAAGGGAGGCATAGTAGACGGGAAAGGAGGGCGGTCGGTTTGAAAATGGCGATGGAGGTGTTGGGGTCCTTATATATCATCTTGCAAGTTTCTCAGGCACGTTAGCAGAATCTAGCGTAGTCGTACATCAATTCGTACATCAACTGTGCGACGGGGAAGGAGAAGGAAGCCCAATTGCGATTCAATTACTGACCTTCTGTAGTCGCTCGTTCCCTTGGATAACCCTCGTCTTCGCTTTTCATCCAGCCATGCCACGCAAAGGCCGTAAGGCTAAAAAGGTCCGATTGACCAAGTATGTCAGTGAGCAGGAGGAAGTCGAGTATCATCGTTTTCAGACCTACCGTGCGCACGAAGACGGTAACCTTACTGTACAGTCGAGCTTTATCGAAGCGGAGATGGCCAACCAGACAGAAGTACTGGGCTCGTTGGAACCCGATGGGGAAAGCTTTCAAGATCATCTTCCAGCTGACTTCGATACACAAACCGGGCTGTTTGAAGACGAAGGCATTTCGGAGCATCCTACAAAAAAAACAGTACCCAGCGTCAGTGGCATAGATATCTCACTCACCAGACGTACTATCTGACAGCCAACAGGTCCACTCGCTTCTTCAGTGGCTCCCTGAGCGATCAGCTTTCCTGGACGAGTTCATTCGCCTTGAGGGGCGAGGTGGCAATCTTCTGGATACCTGTAGTTGTGGTGGTGAGAACTTGCCTCAATACCGTTGTGAAGACTGTTTAGGGACTCGCGTGACGTGTTTACAATGCATCCTTTCGCGTCATGTGACCTCTCCTTTGCATAGGATTGAGGTACGTACACATTTGTCGCCTGTTCCCGAAGAAAACTGACGAGAGCCCAGCATTGGAATGGCGAGTTTTTCGAGCGCATTAGTTTAAAATCCCTCGGCCTTCGCATTCAGCTTGGTCACCCACCAGGAGAAGCTTGCTTCAATCGCAAGGCTGCCTTTAACGATGACTTTGTCATTATCGACACAAACGGGATCCATGCGGTTGGTCTGGATTTCTGTGGCTGTGAATCGGCACAGATACACTATAAACAGCTTCTTCGTTGTCGGCTGTTTCCGGCGACGACGACAGACCCCCGAACTGCTGCAACTTTCGGAGTTTTAAAGGCGTTCCATCTCCTTTCTCTGGAATCAAAGTCCTCCGCTTATGAATACTACAACAGTCTCGCTCGACTCACCGATAACACCGGGTTGGTGGAAGTGCGTGATCGTTATTCAAACTTCCTGAGGATGACTCGCGAATTCCGTCATCTGAAGCAGTTGAAACGTAGCGGGAGGGGGCATGACCCGAATGGTGTCGGAGCCACGAAGGAAGGGGAGTGTGCTGTGAGGTGTCCTGCTTGCCCTCAGCCCGGTATCAACTTGCCAGATGGTTGGGAGACGAAGGGGCCTGAAGAAGGGTACGTCTAGTGCATCGTGATGGAAATTGTGCTCGTTGACTGATTCAACTTGAACTCAGGTGGAAGTACGCGCTTTTTGTTGCAATCGATGCCAATTTCCGCCTCAAACGCAAAGCGGTTTCCTCAAACGACCATGATCCTAGTCTGAATCGTGGATGGGCGTATTTCGTGGAGGAGGAGGCCTACAAGACATACCTGGGTCGTCAAGGCAAGGAGCGTCAAGAAGTAAGTTCTTTTGTTGATGATCTTATCTTTCGATGACGCTCAACCGAATTAAAGAGAAGTACCTGTGTCAGTCACAATGCCGTCAACATCGCCGACTCTAAACCATCTCGTGGGCTTGCCACCACTGGCGTAGGGACGGTCGATTGTGCCAGGCATGAAATGAAACTGCCGAACGGCGTAGGAGACCTTCAGGTGGGGGAAAGGTGAGCCCGCGTTCTCGACGCACAGCTGGATGCTAATCGTTTAGATATATCAATATGGACTATATTGTCTTTTCCGCTATCGCACACTTGCCCTTGCTGATGTTGAACTTCTCATACGATATCGCCTGCCAGTGGCACAAGAAAATCTGGGGGCGTATGCACAACTTGCCCGATCACATCCAGCTCGACCGTGATGGGAAGGTCGTGCGTTTCTTTGTGCCTAAATTCCACCTCAAGGCCCACGTTCAGAGTTGTCAAACTACGTTTTCATTTAACTTCAATCGTTGGGTGGGCCATACGGATGGAGAAGCGCCAGAGCGGGGTTGGGCGAACTACAACCGTGTCGCTTCGAGCACCAAAGAGATGGGACCTGGTAACCGTCGAGATCATCCAGTGGATGATCACTTCGGAGACTCTAACTGGAAGAAGAGCATAGCAATGGGTTTGTTTCACTCAAGATTATTGTGCTCATCTCACCGTATTTCTTGGCAGGCCGGACTTTGTTACGAAAATTGACCGATGCGTTATCGTGGGCAGAAATTCACGAACGAGAACGTGCCGAGCTGGAGACCACGGTCGATCCGACCGCACTAAAGCAGTGGCTCTGTGAAATGAAGGCTTGGGAAATTGACCAGACGAATCCCAATCCTTTCGACAGTCGTATCACACGTAAGTATTGTTCACCATACTCGCAATGACATTGTTGATTACTATGGTTACGTAGCGGTAACACTTTCATCGGTGAGGTTGCGGCTGGCCGAAGAGGAAGCACAGGACCTGCAGGAGCATGCGGATGTGTCACTGCACTCGTATATATCGCCGTCGATATTGATTTCCCAGGGGATTGACCTCCAAGAGATCCAGTAAGCACGTTACCACCGTGACTTGGTGATGCATTCAAACTCTACTTATCAGACGTCGTCTCGTTGAGGATGCAGCTGAATTAGGGGTCTATGCTACGGATATACAGAAAGCTAACCTGGCTGCTCGCCGTAATGGCCTTCAAAGAAGTTTGGATTCGTGGACGCAAGTACAGGTATTGTACATGCCCTTGGTAGCCGGACTACGGGCCGGAAGCTCAGTGATCGAGGACGGATCGGGAGACATCAAACCCGAAAAGGTGAAATTGTGGCTGCCCTCGGAACTTCCCACTAGCGCCGCTTGTGATCCACGGTTGCAGCGAATCGAATGGGAGCAACGGTATGCGCAGGCTAACGACGCTCTTAATGCTGTGCGACGTAGCATTCAACTCTATGCACATATGGCCATGTTCAAGAAGTCCAACATACGAGGTCAGCGGGCTAACACTCGGGCACGAGGAGCCCTCGATCACATCACAAAGACAAAGCAGCGTGCAAAGGCTAGGTACACAGTTGCACGGTCAAGTTTGCAGGCGCTGGCTCCCTTAGTCGGAAAGGCCGGCTGGGACGAGCTCCTTCGTCCATTGCATGATGCCGATATGAGGTATATGTCTGATATGTTGGATAACCAATCGGAGGGGACTAGAGATTTATCGTGGATCTGGAAGGTTCCAGGTGTTTTGGGCTCGAGTGACGAAAATCTTCAAGACAGTAAGTTTTTTGTGGAATTTATCTTGCTTCCAAATTGACTCGTTGATAGGCTTACGAATTGAATGGTGCAAAGCACGGTCTCGCAGTGAGCGATGGGCAGAGGAAGTTACTTTGCTCAGGGAGGAGATGCGAAGAGTCGTGGCATTTTTTGAGTGGGAGAAACACCAATGGTTGCAGCGTGCTCCTGCCCGCACATTTGAAAATGAGGTGGAGCGTGAGGGTTCAGTTGCTTATGCTAAAAGACAGGCTGCTCTACGCTCGAGCATAGTGACTGGATTCCAATCCCTGTGGAAGACAATTCTTATGTCACCCTCGGAGGATTCGGAGGAGCGTAGTATGACATGATGTACTTTATGATTGCTAGAACAAGTGATATAGTATTCGTCTCGAAATATTTAATATATCACGGTCATGTGTGAATAATGAGCACAAGTAATGTATCACATTCCCTGGGTTTGACGAGCACAAATTATTAGTGAATATAATCTATCACACCAAACACTATCAAGCATGTATGATATATCATACCGGAATGCTCTAATTTTGATATATCACGGTCATGTGTGAATAATGAGCACAAGTAATGTATCACACTCCCTGGGTTTGCCAGTGACGAGCACAAATTACTAGTGAATATAATCTATCACACCAAACACTACTATCAAGCATGTATGATATATCACCCCAGAATGTTGCTCTAGTACTAGCTAGTGTAATGTATCAGTCCCAAAACAGGCGAGAAGAATCACCTTCATTGATATATCACTGCCCACACAGTCCTAGCTCTTGTACCACTAGCATAGTAGTGATGTATCAATTCCAGAATGATAAGTGGTTGTAATCTATCACAGCAACTTTGACTACACTGCTAGCGAGCATGAGTGATATATCACACTAATGGGCTACTAGTAGTGTGGTAATGTATCAGTTCCAAAATAGGTGAGGGGAATCATCTTCATTGATATATCACTGTCCTGCCAGTGGTCACTTGTACCGCTAGCATAGTGATATATCAACTGTACATCATGATCATGCATAACTGTGATGTATCATTAGTATAACATAGAGGACTCCCTAAGTGACACTAGCATGTGTAATGTATCACTACGATTAATGTATCAGCAGTACTACCATGACAGGTGAGGGAAATCATCAGTGATATATCAGACTCCCTAAGAGACACTAGCACAGTGATGTATCATTAGTATAACATAGAGGACTCCCTAAGCGACACTAGCATGTGTAATGTATCACTACTATTAATGTATCAGCAGTACTACCATGACAGGTGAGGGAAATCATCAGTGATATATCAGACTCCCTAAGAGACACTAGCACAGTGATGTATCATTAGTATAACATAGAGGACTCCCTAGTAAGCGACACTAGCATGTGTAATGTATCACTACTATTAATGTATCAGCAGTACTACCATGACAGCCTACAGGTGAGGAGAATCATCAGTGATGTATCAGACTCCCTAAGAGACACTAGCACGATGATGTACAACACTATTGGTGCTAGTACCAGCATTTGATATATGATTTCAACTGCTACTGGTGTTCGTTTTCGAGCGCACTGCGTGCGCCGGCAGGGCTCCACACGCGGTGGACGGGGAGTAAAGTGCTGCCAAAGTGGAGTAAAGTGACTGTAAAGTGGGCG
>JBBPPF010000469.1:0-11806 GCA_038091815.1 Leccinum obscurum | reverse complement strand
GAATGAAAACTGAGAACATTACATTGGAGGGTCAATACAAAACTCGCCATAATCATATACCACAACTGTGAGGATAGCAACTGTGACGTTGTTGTGATATAGATCTTCTGAGAGCAGGGATAAACATACGGGGCTCGTAGTGAACGGGGAACTGGACTTTCGCCTGCAGCTGAGATGTCATGATCTTAACAGCCGATTTTCAAGGGACAAGCGCGAATTCAACAGGAAGGAAGAGGGTGGAAGGACCGCAAACGGCGACGGAAGGTATATATGAGAGGGCGTCCATCAATTCACGTTGTTGGTTCTGGGATGGAAGCATCGTTTCTGTTTCAAAAGAGTTAATTTTTTGAAAGGGTCATCGCACATTTCGTGATATATGGGCGTTTGAAGTGCCGGTGGAGCTTTGTGAAGATGCGGAGAACAAGGGCAACCCTGATATCGGGTTTCTAGTGGCCAACCTAGTGCTCAGAGAGGAAGCTAACTCCTCGGATATCATGTGCATCATGATCTGGAGTGCCATTGATCATCGATGCCATCCGCCGACATCTCACATCTTGCCACAAGGCAAAACAGATGGTCACATGGCATCGCCACGTGTCTGTGTTTGGCAACAGCCTTGGAAATCAACAAACGCCTCTCTCTTCGTCTCCTCGAGAATGGCGCAAAAACGAAAGGCAGTCGACGCCCAGTTGGACGACATCTCGCCTGCGCCCAAACGACCGGCGTCGAACATCTCCCTGGCATACCCAAGCCTTTCACGATCACCTTCCAGACCGCCACCCTTTCAGCAACCAACGCAGCTTCTCACGTTTTCGTACACTCCTGACCACGTTCTTGAATTCAACGATTCCGCGTTGCGCTATTATATTGATCCGCCTCGTGGGGCCGATCTCGGATATGGCTATGACAAGTGGATCAGACGACCTGACGAACGTGGACGGTTGGATGCGCTGTTGCGGGCCTGGTCGAGGTTCAAAAAGGGTTTGAGGGAAGGACCCGACGTTCACGTAATGTGCTGGAGAGGTATCATGACCAAGTGAGATCCGTCGTCATCGTTCGCAATTCAACATGGTTGTTTACACTTTTGCGAGAGAGAATACTCTCAGCGCCTTATGAAGAACGCGAAGGTTGGGAACTCAACGTCATGCGTGTCGGCGGAACCTTGTATTTCGAGGAGCACTTGAGCAATGCAAGGCTGAAGGAAAAGTAAGGGATTCGCATCTCGGCATCATGCAATGCTTATCACATTTTCAGAAATGAGATGGAACCACGCCATCGGCTTCAGTCGTACTATGGTTACGCGTTCGAGTCTTATTGCACAACCTCGACCCCGGGGCGTCGAGGGAACACCTCGTCGCACGCGCAAGGATGGGGCGGGGATGTCAACACTAATGTTCAATGGTGTAGTGTCGTTAAAACCAAACTGGGGAACCACAGGACTGTTATTGGTGGAGAAGTTGACTGTGTCCGGGGTATGCAGCACTGTTCATATCATATTGTTGATACCAAGCCGTTAGCGACACAGGACAATATTCTGGGAACACGACAAACTTTGTGGAGTTGAAGACGTCCCTGACCATCCAAGGACCCTCTGACGAGGCTAAATTCGAGAAGTATGTGTCTACAAAGTTGTTACCTGACATGAATAACTCAGCGTCGTCTAGAAAACTCCTCAGGTTTTATTTGCAGTCGTTCCTATTGGGAGTTCCAGTACGCCAATCTGGTGTTTATCCACGTGCACATCATTTATGTGAATTAGGAAATCGTCGTCGGTTTTCGCAAGCCATCTGGGCAATTGATGACTACACAATCGTTCCGGACCATCGACATTCCCCGATCCGTTCGGGGTAAGCCTGGGACGTGGGATCCCCTCATCTGCCTCGATTGGGGAAACGAATTCCTGTCGTTTCTGCAGGACACGCTGCCCGCGAACACGGGGCAGGATGTCTGGCGCGTCGTGTTCACACCCAAGGTAGGCATCAGTGTTGTCGCACTCGACGTACCCAGCGTGGAAGACGTGGTGGGAGGTGATGATCGAGTGGGATTCTTGCCGCGATGGTACTGGGATGAGCTCGGACTTGGCGCAGACGGACGGGGATGCCCGCCTGCCCGTTGTGACCAAGGACTGGCGAATGGCGTGCCCCCGGGATGGCAAATTTGATGTGAGGGTGATCATCTGATATGGTCCCTCATGTTATGGTGCCACGCTTGCCAACCTGTCTGGGAGAGATATTAACAGTCAAGACCTTCTGAGCGTGTCATTATTCTGATTTAGTCGGACTTTGGGCTGGTGCCGTCGGGTCAATCGGCAGGTTATGCCGGTGTTTCAGACGAGCGCAACACGGATCGAGAGAAGGGTGCGACATCGCACGCGCGTGTGGGACGCGACACGGTCGTGCACGCCTTCCTTGCGCGTTGGTGTCGTGTTTTAATGTGTAGGAGGAGCTGAGGAGCGCTGATACTTGTAGCACATGCGAAATCAGGTACAAATCGGAATGGCTGTGGGTATTAAAAGCGTGGGAATTAGTATGAGTAAGACGAGCGCGTCGTCGCGCGTGGGCTACTCCCTAACGCGCTCCTCTCCGTTTCACACTTCCTCCTCGTCGTTCTCCTCATCCACCGACGCTCACAGTCACCGCCCGCCCATTGTATTCCATTGTATAGTAATTATATCCCGCCAACATCGCAGCCGACGCGCCCCAATGGTCTCCCCGACCTCCTCGGTCACCTCCCCGTCGCCCCCAGCGACATGCGTACTCCCCCACAGCCCCTCTCTCTCCACGGACATAGACCTCTTGGAGAGAGAGGACAGAGACAAGGCTATTCGAAAGTTCCTCGCCAGCGCTGAGCTCTCCGTTGTACGTCCCGAGTTTCCCGGCGCCCGCGAGACGCGTTGGCACGCAAACGGGTCGCGCTTGCACTCCCCCTTTCATCCGCAGACATCACTGGCGTGTCACCCGTCGTGCTGCTCGCGCCCCAAGCGCACCCGTCTCGTGGGCAACCCGAGTTTCCCCCTCACTGACACACTCTCCCAGGTCGTCCGCGGTCTGCGCGCCCGCCTCTCTTATGCCTCATACAAGGCCACGCACAACGTCTCGCACATGCCGCTCAATGATCTCGAAGCCAAGTCCCGTACAGCGCCTGCCGCCCCATCCCGCTTGCTCGGTACCAAGCGCAAGGCCTCTGGTACTAGCAGTAACCACTACAACGCTGCCGCGCAGGGCAGCCCGACGCGAAGGAATGTTAATGGGTCCTCCGGAGCTCTATCTGCGTCATCGAACACCGCTGCTCCGCGTTCTCACTACTATCCCACGGGGGCTTCCACCTTATCTCATCCACCACATAGTCTGTACGCTGCTCTTCTCGGACCTCCCCCGCTCAAGCAGGCGCGTACAGTTCACAATTCAAGCGATCCCCCCGTAAAGGCACCCTCTCGCTCGACTGCCGGATCCAACGCGCGTCCCACGCACCGTGGTACCCCTTCCGCACCTCCAGTGCGCAGCATTGCGGAAAGTACACGCGCTCAATCGCGTAGCAGGAAGGAACTGGCCTCGCGCGCCAGGGTAAAGACCAGCAAGAGAAAGCAGAAGCAAGCCGCGGACCAAGCCGCAGATGTAGAGATGAAGGCTGTGGCCACGCTCACGTCACTTCTTCAATCACGACCTTCGATCGCTAGCGCGTCATCACCTCATTCTTCCTTGTCGGCAGCTTCCGAGGCCTCGTTCCTTTCTCTCTCCCAATATGCCCAGAGTTCGACCCGAACCACTACAGCTCCCTCTTCTCTACTGCCATCCGCGGAATCATCCTTCTCCATCCCTAACGCTGCGAGGGCGGCTACTCCGCCTCGATCTAACGCTGATAACGTGTACTCTACTCCTCGAGCCGATGACGAGGAGGCAGCGAACTTGATGTTGTATTTGCATACGTCTCCGTCCCCCGTACGTCCCAGTACGACACGGGATGCGAGGGACTTGGCCGCGTTCCGCGCGTTGGGGGGTGGTGTTTCTCTGCGCACCAAGGGTCGTGTCCTTTTCTCTGGGGGTGACGACGGGAGAAGCCCGCTACGTAGCGAAAGCAGCCTCACTATCGACACCCTTCCATGCAGCCAAAGTTCTCAGAACTTGGGCCAGCCGGAATGCCTCGATTCCACGCGCGAGAGTGCAGGGTCGCTGGCCCCTGCTGCCCCAATGGAACCGAATGTGATTCCCCCGACCCCTGTATCCGCGGGTTCTCCCACGCCGTCTCACCTAATTCCACTTCCTCTATCGCCTTCCGGGCAAGCGGAAGGTCTGCATGCGCCGGCTCCACCGACTCCCGGCAGTGTTCCGTTTAATCTGAACGATTTTATCAATGTTTCTCCTTCGCCCGCCACTTCCACCGTACCCCGCTCTGCAATTTCTCTGAAGTCAGGATTGGGCGCCAATTTGCGTACTGACTTGGGACGGAAGCTTTTCGAGGAGGAGCAGCATCGTCATCAACATCTAACGGGCCCGTATAACCACGGAGATGGGCCACGGCACGAGAAGAACGGGGGCGGCTTAGGCGCAAGCATCGATCTCTCGACCTGATGATTCCTGCAGCATCGATTTCAGATCACCATCTAATTGTCAGATATTTCACCCTCAACACGGCAATCCATTCATGTGCGGAACAAATGTTGTATCGACTACATCTGTATCAACCACTCTCCCGGCTGGACGGCGGTAATCTATTCAGTTGTCTTCATAGGCATGGAACCAATTCCTCCCATGCGCATGAATTACGAATGTTTATGCAATGGGAATCCCCCAACGTATCGCTATTTATCTAACTTCCACGACATCTTGACCAAGTTTCTATCCTTATTATCCCCAGCTTTCCCGCTCGTGCGGATCGCACGGTTGGCATCTATTTCAATGCCGATTCCTTCTGTTGTCATCCTTAATATACACAGATTCTTATCATCATGCGGCGCGGAATCATGTCAGATCTTGCTTTTTCCCTCTTTGCTTTCTCGGTTTACTCCTTCTCCTGCTCGGCCAGGCTGTATTGTCCACCATTTCTATTAACGATGTACTCCTATTCCTTTGGACAATCTATGATTTCTGTTCTGTTCACTTCATTCTGCCTGAGAGCGAACACAAACGCCTCCACGAACCCGGGACGCGATCTATTCTCATCCATCTTACATCTCCCCGATATATTCTGACGAGTCTCATGAGCCTCCTTCCCTGCTCTTTCACACAGGAGATCAGTTAGTTCATGCGAACGCCAGCGACGCCCATTCGCGAGGACATACTCGTACTCGTCGGGCTGCGCTCGGTGCGAGTCGTGTTTTTCCTCACTCTCGGATCGTTCGTGCTGCTGTAAGCATTCGCCTTCTTTTTCTTCATTTCCACAAAATTATTGCCCCGAAAGTCGCGTCTTCTAAATCCGCGTTCCCCATGCGTCCCTCACCACTCTCTCTCCCCCGTGCGTCCGCCACAGATTGTTCACGACGTTCTCCGTCCCGCTGATAAGTACGTTCTACTTTATCGACGTATCGGTCCCTGCCGGTGTACGGTTCGGAGTATGGGGATGGTGTTACGACGCGGGGGAGAGCTGTCCCGATCCACCCCGGTAGGCTCCCTTTTCTTTCCGCTGCCATTTTTTTACCCCATTCGTCTCATCCGTCTTTCTCCTACTCCTTCGCCTACGCCTTCACCATGGCTCCCTGTTTCTCCCGGATCGAACAATTAAACGACTGAATCGGATCGGTGATGTAGGATAGGATATAGCTTTGGATCGCAAGTCGGGTCGTTGCTGACGAACGCGTTGGTGTTGTATCCCATCGGTGAATACGCTCGTCTTTGTTGGCCGTTGTGAATCCGTGACTGACGCGATCCACGCTTGTTCCCGAATGACCGTCCCCAATTTCCGATGACTGTTTCCCGTTGTTCGATGCCCTGTGCCAATGTCCGGCGATCCCATGACAACGTCAACTTCCTGCGTCCCCGTATCTACGCCCCCGCACCAGCGACACTCCTCTCCCTCTCGACAACCCTGCTCCTCCTCCCACCGTTATGCGGCTATCCAATAGCGACTAAATACGCCGGATTCCGCGCCCTCTTCTCCGCGCTGGCTGTCGCCACGTTCTTGATGTCGTGTCTCGCATTCGTGTTCGCCGTCGGGTTGTGGGGGTCTGTGGCGGCGAAGTTTGAGGAAGGAGGAATGCGTGTTAGGTTTGGGCCATTGGTGAGTACTTGTCGTCGTTTGTTGCCATGGGTTTGTCGTGGAACGGGGAGGGAGGTGGATGTGATTTCATTCTTTTCGTTCCTCGCCTATTTCGTTGCATGGAAACGGGCCTCACATATTCTTGTGCATTCTCGTGTTATTGTCGATATCGACGACTCCTCGATCGATGGACGGAACGAATTGTTCTGACTATGGTCGCGGTGGATCCGACTGGCGCCTCGCGGTCCTCGAATTCGCGGGACTTTTTCTCTCTCTAGCTGTGGATGTCGCTCGTTGAGAGCGTGACGATGGGGCTCGTCAGTCTCAGCGCGGGATGTGTAGAGTGGGCGGCGTTGTCGTGCCTGCGTCGGCCGAGTGACGTGCCAGCGTGATGCACGACGACGCTCGAGTGCGGTCTCGAGCTCGTGATATTTCTAGTCTGGCATATGTATACGGACGGTTCTGGGACGTTATAAGAATAGATGTAGACGTACGTTGTGACGGAGATGGTTTTGACAAAGAAATGGACTCAGTGGTCTGTGTGTGCGGCGGCACCGCCCGATTGTTTTGATTTCACTCCGTGCAGACCACAATGTTGGTGCAGACAGTGGAGTGAAGACAGTGGAGTGAAAACGAGAGGCAAATTATCAGCTTGCGAGGAGCGGCGTAGGCCGATGGTAAGTAACATCGTGAGACTTTGAGCAACGAACCACGGAATCGTGTATCGGACATGGGGTAGAGTGACACCAGAATGGACGAACTTGCCGCAGTGCCAAGTTCATATGGCAGTGATACTACATCTGAGATCGTCTGCCATCGTTTATCGTAGCAACTTGGATCCGAGATGCGCCCGACTCGTTTGATCATCGATCAGCGATTGTGGCAAACTTAAGATGAGCGTGACTCGGATCAACATTATGCTCCACTAACTTGTGGCCAATATCACCGCACCTGACCACGATGGGTAGCACCTGACATATATACGGAGGGTTGCCCTTGGTCTCGGCATCTTCAAAAAGCTCCACAGACACTTCAAACGCCCATATATGACGCAGTGTGCGATGACCCTTTCGAACTTCGAGCTGCACCCACGATGCTGGCCAGGCGTGTGAACGAGGTGGAGGACGTGACCAATGTGGAGTCGATAGAGATCGGAAAAGTGATGACGAGGGGCCAGAGTGACAGCCTGGGGAACGTCTATATCTCGACATGACTCCACTCATCCGAGAGGCCGTCGACGACACCATCAGTGACTCGGACATACCGGGTCCACGCCGTGCTCATCGACACCGTCACTGTGGTAGCCTCTATAACGAAATACACGAAATACAGCAAGCCACTGCTTTTGAAAAACTCCTGATCTTCGAATATACGCATCAACTTTAGGAGGTAGAGGAATTTTATCAACATGTGATGTTCTCGCACAAGGTGGCAGCCTGCCGAGCCGACATTCCGAGTCCAGATGTTGTGGCCAATATCGAAGGACGTCTTGATCAATCTATGGACTACCCCGAATCCCCCTCGTTCGTTCGAGGGGGAAGGGGTGGGTGGCCCGACGATGGTATGCCCTACGCTGTACGCAACGTACGCTCGACGACGCGGCAGGAGCAAGCGCTCCCTTGGCCTCAGTGCCGCGGCCGGTGAGTCGGAGGTGTTTGTCACCCGCGTCGTCGGAGCCTGAAAAGTAGTATCCGCGCCGGTCGTTTCCTCCCTCGACGGATCCCTCGCTTTCAAGCTCTTGTCCATCTACTCGGGGGGGATGGAAGGTCTCCCAGAGATGGGGCCAGAGCGTGCCAGGAAGCCCGGAAATGAGCAAGCATTGCATTGCATTTTGCAAGCGAAGCCTGACCTTACGTCAGAACGAGTGTTGAAGCTTGCAAGACATATTGCAGAGGTGAACACAGTAAGGGGCGAGGTCGAAAAGGCACTTGCAAGACACAATCCACTGCCGTGATCTGTAGCGGTGCGCTAGGGATAAAATGAGCGAAGGCTTTGAGTTGGGGACTTTGCGCCGCTACGATATTTTGCAGAATCGAGGTGGGATGAAGCGCAGACGCATGATGGTAATAACCTCAATGTAGATGGAACGTTCTCCGCCGTACCCCTGATATCATTCAAAGTCACTCACCGATTCGGGTCACGAGAGTTCGATGGCGGTGGCAGTCCGTGATGTACTTATCTTACTGTCTGTTTTGGTTGTACTCTCACGAGCTTCCGAACATTCCGTTCCAGGAAGCGAATATGTCGCCGGGCGAACGTTAGCCCAAACGGACTCGGAACGTTGAGGTTCGAGACTAGTGATGTACCCCATCTAAGGCAAGTTTCCATCCCTGCTCCGATAGATGCGCGGCATACTCTCTCATAAATCTGCCCATGCCGAGTCCTTCTGACACAACATACAGTCTTTGCTTCCCTTCTAATTCTTGCTCAGTTAGTTATCAACACCATGCCTTCTCCCGCTCTACAGGCGGCGATTGCCGTGAAGCAGTCCAACTATTTGCACCGTATGCCCAGTCATTCCATGCATTTGGGTGATCGATGTTGAATAAAAGATCGTTGCAGTTGCTATCATCACTGCTGTGTTATATGATTACGGTGACCCGTGGTTTAATTTGTCAACTCAACGTTCTCAATCTTCATTTTCAGTCCTCAATTTTTTCAAAGAAGTATGATACTATATACTCTAGCCCTAGGAAACCATTCACTAACATGATTTCCATTACACACAGACAGAATACGTCTGGGTAAGTAGAAACCGTTTACCAGTGTGACATATGCCGAACAGTACCGCAGGACAAACCTTGGACCTGGGTGTCAACTTTATTCGTTTTCGTGCGTATTGGCCTTCTGGCACATCACGAATGGACTTACAATTTGCCCCATTAGATACGTTATTCTGGTCTTTGTTCTCTGATGTGAGTCTGTCACGATTCATAAACTCTGACTACTTACAAATGATTCGTCAGAACATATTGCTTTGGTATGTTTTCCATTTGAGACTTGAAATTGATTAAAATCATGACCCTGCTTTAAGGGAAGTTTAGCTTCGTCCCCAGTGGCCCCGCTGGCACAAAAGTATGTCCCTTTCCTGCGACACATAGCCCGCTAAAACATGTCCCTGTAGATGTGAGTATTGAGTCTCTCCCCTTCCTGGGTCTCAGAAACACAAACGATATTTATTGAACAGGTGTACGCACACTCATTCAATGGTTCACGCTTACATTGATGCTTCCAAGGCGACGTAATATTTATAATACATTATTGGACATATGCTCTCTTTCTCAGTGCAGCCGATTGTAAGTTCCCGTATTGTCTATATTTGAAACGAGACCAACAAAGACACTGACTGCAGTCGTGATGGTCCTCCGCACATGGGCAATGTACGATCGATCAAGAAGAATCCTGATTGTGCTTATTGCACTGTATTCTTTGCAGACGGTATCTGCATTCGTCATAGCTGCGCTTTAC
Source organism: Leccinum obscurum (assembly GCA_038091815.1). Lineage (NCBI taxonomy): Eukaryota > Fungi > Basidiomycota > Agaricomycetes > Boletales > Boletaceae > Leccinum > Leccinum obscurum. The sequence goes on along the minus strand of JBBPPF010000469.1, from coordinate 2,146 downwards.
AGTAATCCAAAGCATCTGTCAGGTTTGTGTCAGATGCTTGCTGCATGGAGCGTACGCTCGCTTACCAGTCTTCCTTCACATACCATTTGATCACAACCTCACCATGCCAGCGGTCCATCTTTCAACTTGTGTATTGCTGCACACCCCATTCACGAAGACCTGGTCGACGGCGTTTATGATCATGCAGTTGGTATATGGTGGAATACTATGCATGCTCACCAGCGCCCAATTTGTGAGACAGTCACTCCAAATGTACCACGCGACGAAGCAGTGGCAGCTCAATCAGTATATGAACCTCCTCATCCGGCATGGCATCCTGTACTTCGTTGCGTACGTCACTGTTTGGTCCTTTCATCCCTGTTATTCGGCGTAACGGATAGTTCCTGTCACAGATTCTTCCTCCTAAACATCATCAATCTGTTGACTCGGGTGGAGAAGCTCCCTGCGAAAGGATGGCAGGAAATACTGTACCTTCCTGTAGAACTCGTGCCTGTGTACACCCTCACTCCTCGATTCGTCATCAGCATACGCGAATTGTATGCGCGCAACGTTCAAAGTGGACAAGGGTACGGTATGGATACCGGATTCGGTCTGTCGGGACAATGGAGCATTCCACTCTCTGGCACGACGATGAAGGATTTCGAGGTTCCCGTGGAGATTGCGGAGGTCGATGTCACGGAGGAAGTACCGCTGATGGAGATCGGATCACTGTGATGACGCGGGATCGGCGTAGGCGAACTTGGGTAAGTGATCCGGAATCATTGCGTTTAGCCCATACATTGAAATCGAACAAAGCAAACCAGTTTTCTAGTCAACTCTATGTTTCGTGTTGTATACCAGGGAAAATATGAGAGTCGCAACGTGCTGTGTGTACTATTAAAAACCAGGTGAACGTTTCCCTAGTCCTACCTCACCGCCCTAGAAGATAGGAATATTTGACGTTGAGATCGATGGACTGGCACACGATCAATGTTATTTCGGCGCATTGTGCAGCAAGGACGGTCGAACTTGCACGGACTCGGATATGCATGTCTATTAGTGTTGGTTCCTGGAAAAAGGCGTGGAATCCCCCAAGAGTCCCCAATTAAAATATTGACAGGAACATGCCCGGAACGTTTTTCGGGAAATCCCGAGTTCATTCAATCAACAGTTCTTCGAAGTGTCTCACAGGTTTGTGGATACTCGCCGCATCAACCGCATCGGTCATCATCGTGCAAATGATACAATATGTGGCGGTGTGTCATACTATCCCGGAGCGCTCCAAATGCACTGTGCGACAAAGCAGTGGCAATTCAATCAATACGTGAACCTGCTTACACTGCATTCAAGTTAGCGTCCGTCCATTGTTGAGCTTTTTTTCTCTCCTACCTTGCTGCCATGCAGAGCTGACAGTGAATTCCCATCACAGATTCTTTCTCCTCAACCTTGTCAATCTGTTAGCCTTGTTGAATATGCTGTCATATCTGGAGGATTGCTAATGATACTACAACTTCCTGCAGAGCTCCTGATTCATCTTGAGCATCCGCGAATTTGTATGCGCACAGCCTTCAAAACCAATACGAGTGCTGTGGAGTCGACGCCGGGGTTGATCTATAAGGACGATCCGACGGACCAAGTACTGGTATGACTACGATGGCATTGGAGGATGCCCTGCAGAACAAGGAACTCGATGGCGTCGAGAACGTACCACTGATGGACGGGACCCTGAAGTCTCACAGGCCAGCGTAGGCGAACGCGGAGCGATGTTTTGTCCTGTCAATGGAAGAAGTCAGCGAGTGGACGCATAGGAGTGCCAAGGTGTCGAATTTCATTCCGCGGGTGACCCCAGCGATGATTGCGTGATGGCGAGTAACTTCTTATGGGTTCGTCGCTGTTGTACGTCTAGACTGTACCTTTCAGGTTGACAAAAACCAACGGAGTTAAGTTTAGGTTCTAGGTGCAGACATTGTAAGAGGGACAGAGAGACTGATCAGACCCAGAAAGCACTAGTCACTGGTCTCCACTTGGCGCGATTCTCCACCGACGTTCTCCGCCACACCCATGGTAATTTACTTTTCATCGAATCACCTGACATCGATAAGGTTTGCTAAGTTGGCTTGGTGTTGCTTCTAGTAGCTCCGGTTCCAATCTGGCACTGATCTTATCA
>JBBPPF010000468.1:0-19323 GCA_038091815.1 Leccinum obscurum | reverse complement strand
CCCCAGGCCGTGGCTTCGACTGAAATCAGAATGATCATCTGATAGTTCCGAACATCTGACACCGACTTGAAATCATCGTACGTCGTTCACAACACCACCTGTGCGGATATGTAGATATGACAACCCTAGGTGGACGATGCCCCCAATCGGGCTGAGTTCCATTCTCGTTTCCACCCCGGCGGGCCATACGAAGCCACCGTTGGGATCTATCGGAACTACCCCTCCGCCCACCGACTCGGTATATTCGATCGGGAACTTGTTGCGGGGCTCCCGCACAGCGTACAGTGGATCGCATCCAGCCAAGCGGGGTACAGTGAAATCGACGTGTATGCGTGCAAGGAAAAGGGTGAGAGAGCAACCACCGTCTACCTGATCGAAATCGGGGAAACGCCCCGTCGCATTGAATCTTCTTCCCGGCCAGGCATCCGCGTCTCCAACACCCCCGGCGCAGTCGACGAAGCCACCGCTACGACCGCACTCTACCTCATCCTCTCCGCCCTCCGTCACTTTTCCAAAGCGTCCACGGGTTCCCGGGGGAGATGCGGGTGCTCTATTATAACCGCCGCCCGCCCGCGCGGACGTGCCGGAGTGGTGCGAGTACGTCGATAGCATGGAGGCGCTGTGTGCGAGGTCGGACGTGTTGAGCGTACTTGTACCGCTGAACCAAGAGACAGAGGGGATAGTGAGGGAGCGGGCGATTAGGGCGATGAAGCGTGGGTGCGTCATCGTGAACGCTGCGCGAGGAAAGGTGTTTGATCAGGAATTAGGGCATTGGAGGATGGGCATGTGCGTGTACCTTTCTTTTTAGTATTTTCTTTTTTTCAGACGTCTTGTCACAGTTGGCGTGCGTCGGTTTGGACGTGTTTCCGGACGAACCGAATGTGGACCCGCGGTTGCTCGAATTCCCGCAAGTCGCGTGTTGCCACATATGGGGACGGAGACGCAGGATACGGAGAAGAAGATGGAACTGCGCGCTTTGGAGAACTTGAGAGACTTTTTGATGACTGGGTCTGGGAAGGACCTCGGATCCGAATTGAGGTGAACGTATTATGTCGCGTCTGTCAGCATGTAGAGTGTACGAGGAAGAGGTCTGGTTTCGTGTCTTGAGGTATATTGTCCACCTGTAGTAAACCACCACCCTAAGGTGGTCGTATTCGTCGTGCGGGAAATTCGGTCATTCCAAGTGGTCAATTGGGGAATGACTCAGATACCCACAGTGAGCACAGTAACGGAGCACGTGACTAGGTCGAATAAAAAGTCTGAAGCAAGTTTAACCTACCAGGACTCAAACTAACCACGCTAACCCAATGCCTAGCATACCGCGCGATTACTGGCAGAACCACACTGCTCACCCGCACCGCTCAATGTAACCTTAATGCCTCAAGACAGGCCATACACGACCTATCTGACAACCTAGAACTAGACCGTCGATGAAGAGATGTGGGGTGGGATTGTCCACATTCTTCAACGGCGAGGGTGATGGGGACGGGGACGGGATGAGCGGCTGAGTTTGAGGAGGTCGCGGCGGTCTGCGATTGATCTGCACCCTGAGCTCGCCGTCCTCGCCGTCCGTCGTATTGCCATTGGGTCATCAATGCATGGTCAGCTACGATGCCTTGACACCGTCTTCCATCATTGGGGAGCGCCGCCGTTCACAGAGTCTGTTCATGTCTACCATAGTCGCGACTGCAGTCTTATTGCAAACTTTACATTCCGGTCGGCGGTTACAACTGATGTAGTACACGACAACGATACGATATCTGCTACAGAAAGTATTCCTTGAAGATCTGGTCCAAAGTATCGATGCCGACCCGGTATTTTACAAGTCATCAACCGCAACCACTGCAGGTTGGCTGTACAAGACGAAAGTGTCAATGGTGAAAGGAAAATATGACAACCGTAACATCTGCTACCATCCCAGACGAATCATCATCTCAACTCCCTGTCACAAGGCTTCCATAATTTCAACATGTGCGGACAGATCACGCAGTTCGTGTACCTTCCCAGCCTTTGTAATCAGTTTTCAAGGCCTCTGCGACCCAGAGATGACGAACCTCGCACATCTGATCTTCGACTGAGTTGCTCCTTACCATCTGATTCTGCGTACGACCCACCTCGTTTGTATCAGCGGTTATGTCCATGACTGATTCCGCTCGGGGATATGTGCGCACAATGTGGGCGAATTGAGTGTCCCGTCGCCTTGTCGTGTTGGAGGCCAGGTCATTCTGGACAATCTCTGTCAGGTTCAGGTGTTGCGGATTCCTAAGAACGAGTCTGAAGTTCAAAGACGCTAGCAGACAGTTTGCATACCTGTGTATGTCTTAGCATTGTCAAAACTGGTCGAAATCATAACTACCCACAGTTTCGATAGCATATAAAATCTGGTTAGAGATCGGTCAGGACGATGTCAGCGCTTACTGCAGGACATACATGGCAAGATGATAATATGTATCCTTGTACAAAATTCCGAGGATTAACTCTACGATGGCGGCTATGGTCGTTACAAGACCAGTTTCGATGGTAAACTTCGTCAACTTCATCAGCATCAATTTGCTGCTTCTGAAATTCGATTGGGAAGAGCGGAACTATGTAACACTTGTATGAGTGTACGCTCGAGAAAGAGGACTCGATGCAGGCGCACAATCATCATCATGCAGACGGTGATCGTAAGATCACACGCAGCGCAGCTCCCGAGCCAGGTCTGGCACGTGTCTGAGTTTTAAATGTATGAGAAACTGTACTACAGGTGTACTCACCACCAGTGGAGCTAGTAGTGCCAGTGAAGTCGCAGGAATTAAGTCTGTCTGTGGAAGAATTCAGCCAGACGGAGGAAAATTGCAGTGCAATCATAACTGACAGTGAAGGTAGAAAAACAGATGCCCGCAAATTGAACCAGGGAGAGCTGAGCAAACACTTTATGAGTATGTTTGAGACATTCCAAATTGAAACCCATATTCACCATCATGATGGCAAGTGGAATCACGCGGCACTTTCGAAGGGACCATATCCTGCAGCAATAAAAACCATGAGTGAGTGTAGTCACTTCTCTCGATCAGCCACCCAGATGTCTGAGACGATGAGATGCTCACCGAGCCCAGCCATGGGAGCCAAGAGAGGTATTGTCCCTGGACCAATATACAAAGATATGCTCGCCAATTCACAGAAACCCGAGAAGATGAACCCAGTCATCAATGCTTCCAGTAGAAGGACAACGATCACTAAGATATTGCTTAGCGATAGCATCACAAGTGACGACATCTATCACCTAACACCTTCATAGGTCTCCGGTCATCTGGGAAACTAGTAAAATAAATATCTGAGGAATGAGTGAATGACCTATCAGCATTGCGATGTCGTGGATACGTACAAGACTGGACGACCAAAGATCCCATAAGCCCAAAGGACAGAGTGTATCCAACGACCTACACATCACACACTGGGTCAGAATGACTGAGCAAGCAACATGAATAGTACATACAAAAGGTCCATTTCTGACACAACCAGGTGTTCGATGCAGCGAAGCAATTGATAACTCAATGCGTTGACTCACTGAGCTTCAAGGTAGCTCGCATAACTGAGATCGTCACTGAGCACCGAGCAGGGTGTCGTGCGGGGAATGATAATTTTGCATACCTAGGCTCACTCATTTTAAGTTGCGATTTGTGCTCGAGTCTTCGTAGTGATCACCTTTTGTACAGTGAAGGGCAAGTAGCGGGGGAAAAAATACAATGGCCATGGATATCGACTCAGATTTTTAAAGTGGCTGCAAAGATACGTAAGATGCATTTCTCCACAGCCTTTAAGCCTCGAAGTGGAATGGCGGTCCTATGATCAGAATCCCGTGTGAATAGGCCAAAATCGAGGCAATGGGTTCAATGGGTTAGTATTCATTTGCATTGATCGTGGCGAAACTTTACGTGGGCACCAATGTATTGGTCACGGGCGTGGCCACTGATATGATTCTAAACATCCTGTAAAACGCGTGGATCAGATGAATCGAAATTCCGACCCAGCCTAGATGGCATGTTGGCTTCCAAGTCACAGTGTGTGGCGGGAATTAGATATCAAGGAACCGGGTTGCAAGGAGGCCAGAGCTGCATCGCGCGTATGGTACTAATGAATCCAAAAGAAGAGGAGGACGTAAGGAGGTATGATTCGAGACTTTTGGCTGGAAACCCCCATTCTTCAACGGCGAGGGTGATGGGATGAAAGGCTGAGTTTGAGGACGTGCCAGGGCTCGGAGTAGTGCCGCACGTCGGATGTGGCGGCTGTTTAAAATTCGCTGTGCGTCGCTCACATCAACGAGGCCGGCGACCCTCCCAATAGTAAATACATATTCCAGTCTGAGCTCGCTCTCCTCCTCGTCGCCCATCATATTGTCACTGGGTCATCATCGATCATCCTTCGATCAGCTACGATGCCTTGACACCGTCTGCCATCATTGGCCTGGAGCGCCGCCATGAGTCTGCTTGGGTCTCCGACAGTCGCGACTGCAGCTTCATTACAAACTTTACATTCCGCCGGTCGGTTACAACGGATGTAGTATACGACAATGAATCAATGATACGATATTTGCTACAGAAAGTGTTCCTTGAAGATCTGGTGCAAACAATCGATACCGACCCGGTATTTCACAAGTCATCGATATCAGCCGTAAGCACTAGGTAGGCTGGCTTTACAAGACGAAATATTCAATGGTGAAAGGAAAACATAACCGTGACTCATCTGATATCATCCCAGACGATTCACAATCTCACAATCCCTGTCACAAGGTTTCCATACTTTACACCCGTGTGGACAGATCACGCAGTTCGTGTACCTTCAACCCAACCTTTTTAGTCAGTTTTCAAGGCCTCTGCGACCCAGAGATGACGAACCTCGTACATCCGATGTTCGACAGAACTGCTCCTTCGCATCTGGTTCTGTATATGACCGAGTCCGTGAATCTAGAAGCTGACGATGTGATGTGGATGCACGACGCACCTCGTTCGGATCAGCGGTTATGTCCATGACTGATTCCGCTCGGGGATATGTGCGCACAATGTGGGCAGATTGAGTGTCCCGTCGCCATGATGTCGTGTTGGAGGCCAGGTCATTCTGGACAATCTCTGTCAGGTTCAGGTGTTGCGGATTCCTAAGAACGAGTCTGAAGTTCAAAGACGCTAGCAGACAGTTTGCATAGCTGTGCATGTCTTAGCATTGACGAAACTGGTCGAAATCATGGCTACCCACAGTTTCGATAGCGTATAAAATCTGGTTACAGATCGGTCAGGACGATGTCAGCGCTTACTGCAGGACATACATGGCAAAATGATAATATGTATCCATGTACACAATTCCGATTATTAGCTCTAGGATGGCGGCTATGGTCGTGACAAGACCAGTTTCGATGGTCAACTTCGTTAACTTCATCAGCATCAATTTGCTGCTTCTAAAATTCGATTGGGAAGAACGGAACTATGTAACACTTGTATGACTGTAAGCTCGAAAAAGAGGCCTTGATGCAGGCGCACACTCAACATCATGCAGACAGTGATCGCAAGATCACATGCAGCGCAGCTCCCGAGCCAGGTCTGACACGTGTCTGAGTTCTAAATGGACGAGAAATTGTACTACAGGTGTACTAGGGAGAGCTGAGCAAACATTTCATTAGTATGTTCGAGATATTCCCAATTGAAACATATATATCACCATCATGATGGCAAGTGGAATCACGCGGTACTTTCGAAGGGATCATATCCTCCAGCAATAAAAACTTTGAGTGAGTGTAGTCACTTCTCTCGATTAGTCACCCAAATGCCTCAGACGATGAGATGCTCACCGAGCCCAGCCATAGGCGCCAAGACAAGAGGAATGGAAAGTATTGTCCCTGGACTGATATCCCAAGATATGCTCGCCGATTCCAAAAAAACCCGAGAAGATGAGTCCAGTCATCAATGCTTCTAGTAGTAGGACAACGATCACTAAGATATTGCTTAGCGATAGCATCACAAGTGACGAAATATATCACCTAACACCTTCATAGGTCTCCGGTCGTCTGGGAAACTAGTAAAATAAATATCTGAGGAATGATGAGTGAGTGACCTATCAGCATTGCGACGTCGTGGATACATACAAGACTGGACGACCAAAGATCCCATAAGCCCAAAACACAGAGTGTATCCAACGACCTACACATCACACACTGGGTTAAAATGACTGAGCAAGCAACATGAATAGTACATACAAAAGGTCCATTTCTACCAAAACCAGGTGTTCGATGCAGCGAAGCAATTGATAACTTAATGCGTTGACTCACTGAGCTCGAAGCCAGCTCACAAAACTGAGATCGTCACTAAGCACCGAGCAGGGTGTCGTGCGGGGAATAATGATTTTGCATACCTAGGATCACTCATTTTAAGTTGCGGTTTGTGTTTGAGTCTTCGCAGTAATCACCTTTTGTACAGTGAAGGGCAAGTAGCGGGTGTGGGGGATATAATGGCCATGGATATCGATTCGATCAGATTTTTAAAGTCCACACCCTCCGAGCCTCGAAGTGAAACGATGGCGCGTCCTATTACAGTAATCAGAATACCGGTATGTGCAAAGGCACTGTTGCATCTCGGCGATTGGGCTGACGACTGAAGACAATGCTGAAAGACTGTTTCAAGCGACGGTCTCATGGATCACTGGTGCACCCGAGGCCCTTGAAAGCGACCAGAACGGAGGCGGTAACACACCAAAGGTCCGACCACCGCAAGGTGAACCTCGCGCTAGTGAAACGGAGAATCCGAGATATCGAACGTTCGCGTCTTCAACACGTGTACGGGTTAGGGGGAAAGTGAAATTCATGATCGAGCCAGTGGAACTACTCACAGCTTCTCGAAGTGCTTCATCTTCCCTTCTCTGCGCGGCCAACGGGGCGACGCGCTCAACTTGCATGGCCTTCATGAGACGCGCCTGAGTGTCACCTACGGTAAATCACATTACTTTTCTGCGCTTCTGCGTGCGACGACGAGTTTTGGACCGTCATCATTGTTATCGCTGTCGGTGAAGTGAAGGCGCCAGATGGGTGAAACCATACTTCGCGTCAGGCTCGCGTTGATCAGCGCGTATCGCGTGAAATTGTATCGCTAGGTATTGTCTAACAAGCTGCGCCTAGCCTATGTCTCTCCGTCATGGCAGGAGAGCGGCTCAGGCCTATCATGTCTATGCAAGCAAGAAAGATGGTTGACCTTCACCCTGCCAGCAGCTGTTGCTTTCTCATTTTTGTAGTTGAAGGGGTCACGGATGCAAGTCTATTATTCTACCTTCCGACAGGAATTTGTCCACCACCAGGCCTGGTTACAGTGCTTCCCACAGTTCGGAGACTTCTGCAAGTGGTAAGTGAGAAGTCTTTACTGCGCCACACCCGACCCTTCCCCTTCTGCAGGAAGAGGCAACAGGCTTGGCAAGTGTGACTAATGACGGACGCGATGAAGGCTCTTGGCCCAACACGCACCGAATCACCAAGAGGGCACCCACCCACGTCAAGCGCGAAGAGCTTCACACCCGCCCAAAGGACCAGTAAAACGCTAGAAGCTCTGCTCGTCCGGTGTCATGAAACAGAGTCCTTCAAGTTGCCTCTGCCTGTTTTGAATCTCTCGCTTGTACGCACAGCCTACGTCACCCACACTGTCTGACAATCCACGTGCGGACCTGCGGGCTGCGACCGACTTCGAGTTGTCGACAAAAATTTGTTTTGCTGTCGAAGCCACTATGGTGGCATGAGTCGTGCCTGTTTGGGAGCTCCCACCTGTGGTCTGGGAAGAGTCTTTCCGAGGAGCGGTCGGGACGATCGAAGTAGGGCTCGCAATGGGCGAGCGGCGTTCAAAATCAGCCGGGGCTACAAGGTATTATTTTCGCCATCATGATCCTCAGGTGGCTTGAACGTCAATGTTAGGACAACGAAGGGTGAGGATGCGTCGTTGCCGCTACCTTGCGAGACAAGAAAGAACTCACCATTTCCAAGTATGGTTGGATTCCGACTCTCGCGAGAGGGGTCGTCTGGTGTCATCTCAAATCGACTCGTTGAATAGACGCTTCTATCAATGTGACTCGGTTGAATCCTCGATGCGCTGAGCACGGACACTCTCTAGGTCTACGCTGTATGCAGACCACGCCCTGTAGTTTAACTTTGCGTAAGTCACCTTCGTCCTTGCAGCGGTCACATTTCTATGCCATCGGCAAAGGAGGAATGACGAGTCGGGAGAGAGACAAGCAGCTTCTCACCGTAGCGAGAAGGTCGCGCTGAGGGAACGGCCCGCGGAGCATGAGAAATAAGTTGGAAACTGACGCCAAGCCTCAGCGCATGCAAAGGAAAGGGGAGATCGTATCGTCACTCACGGCGTCTGTGCTTCCAATCGAGGTGTGTGTGAATCGTGTGAAGCTCGGAGACTTGCCTATCTTGGACTGTGCGTTTTTGCAAGTCACACAATGGGTAAGGCGGCCAAGGCAACGCGCAAGTTCGTGTCGAGTGGCCAGCTCAAGAAGACCATCGAGACGAGAAAGAAACACCAGAAGGCCAAGAAGAAAATAGAGAGCAGACGCGGTGCAAAGGGAAAAGGAAAGGCACGGGTGCACGACGAGGACAGCAGGCTGGATGGCGCGGAAGAGGACGAGGAACGCGAGGATACCGAGTTCGTAAGCTCGTGATGTGGTCGGGGGTTGTGCTGATTGTGCATTCTATTCTATTCTACAGTGTCAAGGGAATGACTGTCGATGATGTGCTCGGCGCTGGGTTCATGGAAGACGGATCAGACGACGGAGACGTATGACATAGGGCTACGCGTTCAAGGCTACTGTTGCTCACGAGCTCGTGCATTTCACAGATCGACATGGGGCAAGACGATTCTGATGATTCTGACGAAGAGGAAGATATTGCAGACGACGAGTCATTTGCTTCGGTCGACGATCTGGAAGGTATGCTCTGTGTCTCCAGTGACGCGATCTCTTTTTGTAATCACACTACCACAGACGAGGGCGCCGCGCACATGCAGGAAATTTCCAAGCTGGCCGAGAATGACCCCGAGTTCTACAAGTACCTCCAAGAAAATGACAGGGAGCTGCTCGACTTCGATGCCGAAGATGCGGTCGATGACGAGGACGAAGAGGAGGAGGAGGACGTTGATATGGAGAGCGAGTCCTTGCCTATCCTCACAAAAGACATCCTCCGCGGATGGCAAAAGGCACTGCTCGACGTGAGTGCTCTGTTTTCCATCCTGCTTCCTCTTTGACGTTTTCTCCAGTACCGTTCGTTGCGCGCCATGAGAAAAATGTTGATCGCGTTCCGTTCTGCCGTATACATGAATGACGACAACCAATCCCTCGTTTGGAGTATCGACAGCTCAGCGAGTAAGCCATCGATACTCCTCGTCGTAGTGTCGGCCTCACGTTCCATTCCCAGTGTACAGAAAACTCGTTTCCACTACTTTGAAGTTCATCCCTGTCATTCTGGCTCATCATCTCCCCTACAAAACCCTTCCCAATGGAAAATAGTATGTAAACCCTGTATCTGCTCCTCCGCCTTATTCATGTCTTTTGCAGTAAACCGCCGACGCAAACGGCTAAACAAAAAACCCTCCAAAAGCTAATCCTGTCGTACTTCAACAACGTCATCCACCTGATCCCTCAGCTTACGGACAAAGAGATGCTTCAGCTTGCGTTTTCCGAAAGTGCAAAGATCCTCCCGTACGTTGTCACGAGCAGGAAGGCGGTCAAGGCATATCTAAAGGTATAGTCATTTCAGGCCCTGAGTAGCTCTCGCGAAAATCAGACACAACGTTCGCAGCAATGTCTGGTTGTCTGGTCTTCGGCGGAAGACAGCGTACGGATAACAGCATTCTTGGCCATCAGAATGCTTGCAAACTCTGCTGACAGTGCCATGTTGGACCTCGCCATCAAGGTTTGAGTCGTGTTCTGATTTGCGACCCCATCACTCATGTCCAATTCAGAGCACGTACCTCGAGCTAATGCGCATATCGAAGTCAACGAGCTCGCACAAATTACCCTCCATCAATTTGATGAAAAATTCTGCCTCCGAGATCTTTTGTTTGGACCACGCGGCGGCGTACCAGCATGCATTTGGATTCATAAGGCAGCTTGCGATTCACCTCAGGAATAGCATGAAAACCCAAACAAAAGTGCGCCTTTCACTCTATGCCTCACTGCACGCATATCCTGACTTAGTCAACGTCCTCAGGACGCATATAGGCAGGTATACAACTGGCAATACGTGCATTCCGTCGACCTTTGGTCCCTCGTGTTGGCAAGGGCATGTAGTACCCAAGCACAGGCGGAACGCGGGGAAGAGAGCGAGCTCAAGTCCCTTATTTATCCTCTGGTCCAAGTAAGCTTGGGTGCCATCAAGTAAGCCTGATCGTTTCGTGCTCGTAGTGTCTTGTAACACGCCTTGCAGGCTCATATCCAACGCACGCTCGTATCCCTTGCACCTCCACATCGCTCGTTCGATTCTTCGCCTGTCACGCCACACGAACACCTACATCCCATTAGCGCCCTACCTTCTACCTATCATCTCGTCACAGCTGACGTCCTCGGGCAAACCCAAACCGTCTACGCTCCGCCCGCTCGACTTTGAGTCCAACATCCGCGTGCCAGCGCAGTACCTCAAGACACGCGTGTACGCCGAGGGGCTGGTAGAAGAGGCGACGTTCACGTTGGCCGAGTGGCTGATCAGCCCGCCCGTCCACGGGAGCATCGCGTTTCCAGAGATCACTGTTCCGATCGTAGTCTCTCTCCGGAAGACGCTCAAGAGCGCCAAGTCGAAACAAGGGAAAGGCGGCATGGCCAAGGAGGTCGGGATCGTCAAGGGCTTGGTGGAGCGCATCGAGGAGAGCGCTGCGTGGATGACGAAGAAGCGGAGTGGGGTCAATTTTGGGCCTGGACGGTTGAGCGAGGTGGAGACGTGGGAGGCTAATCTAATGGTGGAGGAATCTCCGCTGGCAAAATACGTCCAGGTTCAACGCAAGGCGAGGACGAAGCGGAGACACTTGATCGACAAGGTACGTGCGCGTTTGTGGGCAAGTGGGTCATGATGATCTGATGTACATATAGGCAGCGAGAGGTGAAGACGAGATTTTGAGTGATAGCTGATGATGCGAAGGTCATGCAATGAGTCTCTTGTTTGGGACCCGTAGATCAGTACTTTGTATCAATAAAACTCGGCCGTATGAATGATTGCTGCGGATCGAGTCACGAATGATCGTGGCGCCCGTTACTTTAACGGAGTCGGACGATCTTTGCGTTCCACAACCTACATGTCCAACTTTGAGCGAGATACCCACCTCGACGTGAGCAGATATGCTGACTGTCCGTGCCTGATCGAGTTATTTACCACTACCGCGCGGACTAGACCGCCTTCGAGTTGCTCTCACATGCCATCGACGCAGAAGATAACGGGGACTACACGAAAGCGTATGCCAATTACATGGCTGCCCTCGACTACCTCATGGCGGCCCAACAATGTATGGTGGCACGTCGGAGTCCATGCCACTGGGAGGCTGACCACGACATTGACATCTTTTTGCCCCTCCATCTTTGTCCACAGACGATACGAACGAAAAATCGAGGGCGCTATTGCAAGCAAAGGCAGACGAATACTTGAACAGAGCGGAAACGGTCAGGCAGCGCAGTGACAGAGTCCATAACTTGAAGGCGAGCGTGGTACCGGACGTGGGTGGTATCTATAACGAGGTCCAGGAGCCTGGCACTACGGCGCAATCTGTCATTCTCGATGTCAGATAAGTTCTGTGACCAACAATTTTTCCAAACAACTGACACGGGCCGTCACGAATCTGTTTACAATACATAGGAAGCGTTCAAATGCGCGAAACGAGCGATGGATGCAGATGCTTTGCAGAATTATGCAGAGGCATACACGTTGTACATGAAATCCATGGACCATTTCATGTTTGCCCAACGGTGTTCGTTTTCCTATTTCTCTCTCTCTCTCTCTCTGTGTTCAATCCACTCACGGCAAGTTAGTACAGACGACCTCAATGAACAGTCGAGAACCCTGATCCGGTCAGAGGTCGCAGAATACCTTTCGAGAGCGGAGACCATCAAAACACACCTGGACGCACTCAAGGAATCAGAGGCCAGGGGAACACCAGCCAACAGCGCTAGTAACCTTAGCAAAGACCGTCCCCGGCCACCCGAGGCTGTCTTCCTGCACGCAAGTGATCTGTTACCTTCCTAGGCTGGGCGATCTTGACCGTTTTTTTTTCTAGACTGCAATAGAAATCACTCGACGAGCCGTACAACAGGATGACAAGAACAATTATCGAGCTGCATATGAGCTTTATAACGGCGCATTCGACTATTTCATGCTTGCGCAGAAATGTGCGCTTCTAACTTTTTTTGTGGCGTCGTGGACTATCTTTCGATGACTATTGGCAGACGAGAAGAATCCGCAGTCCAAGATTGCTATTCGGGCCAGCATGGAGGAGTACCTCGCGCGTGCAGAAGTTATCAAGAAGTCTATTCGATGAATTGATATATCCAATCAGTTCTCTAGATAAGATAAGTTGGGCGAGGCGACACGGACAGACTTCAACATAAATACCATTGCCGGACACCACATATGCAATTACTGTAAATCTACTGTACGTTTGGAAATATATGTACCCGAGATCTCAGGCTTTGTACGGCTTGACCAACAACGGAAGCTGAGCTTTGTTGGTCGGATCGCTGTGCAAAACGGGCCTTTGCACGATCGCCGACTTTTTGCCGATCTCGCTGACGGGCACGGCAAGCTCGAATTCGAACGAACGAACGAGCGTAAATAAAAGTGCTTTCATTCTGCAGTGCATTCGGGTCAACACGAGTCAACTCGTCGATGGGTTGGACTTACTCAACAAGGGAGAACCGGTATCCGATGCATGCTCTTGGACCGCCGAGGAAGCTGAGCAGGTGGCCCCACACGCCTGGAATGTGCGAAACAGCCTCCGGAACGTTTTCCCACCGTTCTGGTCTGCAATCACCAGTACAGAACGTTAGAGAAAGAGCTGGTAGGGTTGGAGAAAGAGCGTACTTGAACTCGTGTGCATCAGGTCCCCACAACTCCTGCGATCGGTTGATTGCCAAGATAGGGACGAATATGGAGTCGCCTTTGCTAATGCTAATGGGAGAGCAGTCCGATGTGGATGTGGTTCGCATTCGAGACTCGGATCATGGGACATGCCAAGCGTACCTGATAGAGTCATGGACAACACCATACTTGTCCTTGTATGGCTTGTCAACTGGAATGACGTCGTCCTTCATTGCGATACGAACAGTACTTGGAACGGGCGAGTGTACACGGAGTGTCTCCCTCACGACCGCGTCCAGGTAAGGAAGTGCCATCAGTTGGTCCATTGATGGAGTTTCCGTATCAACAGAAAGCAGCTCCTCCCGGAGTTTGGTCTGAATCTCAGGTTCCTTCGTCATCGCGTAGAGTGCCCATGTAGTTGCAGTGCTATTGCGTCCTCGTTCAACCGTAACGTTCCAGGTTGAAAATCTGGTATCATACCTTGTAGTTTCATGACCAGCAACCAAGAACGTAGGAACCTCTGCCGAAGAGTGCAATGAGTTAATACTAGTACTCAAACAGCGAATGGGGAGTAAACGCACGCGCCAACACATCTTCATCAGACAATACTTGGCTCTTGGGAATGTCGGTCGCCATGTTTGCCTTGACCAGTAGTGACAGCAAATCTCGACCCTGCAAGTTGTTCTTTTCTATTTCACCTTTTTCTGTCGCACTCGCCCGGACGGCCGCTTTGGCATCCGATAGCAGCGTTTGTCCGATGCGTGCCATCGTGCGTTTCGCAGAATTGAGTTCGCGAGCGCGAGCGCTAGGCTACCACACACAAGATGAATACATATCTTATTTTGGAAAAGAGGGAACTGACAATGAGACGGAAAGGCGGGAACCGCGCTTGCAAAAGTGGGAGGATGCTCAGTCCCCGGTTGCCCCCTGTCATGGTTGAAAAAGCCTGATGTAGTTCATTTTGCTTCTTGTCAACGTTGAGGGCATCAAAGTTATAGTTGAAACCTGACATAGGTGGTTGGTGTCCTGAAGTAAATCAAAATGAGGTGTCGAGAGCGCACCTGCGAGACCAATAACATCAAGTGTCATTCTGCTCAACCATGGCATAATATCAAGACGGGTAGCATTGCTGATTTCAGCAGGATCTTTGGCGATCTCAGACGATAAGACATCACGAAGCTGTATTGCTTACAGTAAGTAAAATGGGTGGAATGGAGTAAGATATCACACACTTGGATGGCTTTTGCAAGGAAGATTTCGGTGAGTTCTCGAATTTGTGCCGGACCGAATGCAGGGTTCTAAATGACGTCAATCGCACGAGTGACGTGTGCTTGCAAAGATATAATCACCATGATATGCCTCTGTTTGAATCAAAGGGTTTGTGAGCATTGGACAAAGTCAGAGAAATTGATTCCAACCTGTTGACGGTGCTGATTGCCTTCGACGAAAAGCACACCTACGATGCTCAGGTAAATGAAACCAAGATAGATAGGGGAATCACTCACCTGTACCAAGAATCTGGGACAAACTGTACCTGACCTGGGCGGGCTTTTGATAGTCACCGCTGTGGGTTAGGACATGGTTGATAGCCTTCGTGTCCATGGTAAACAGGCGGCTGCTCTAGGGGTCATCATATCATGATTTAGTATATAGGAGAGGATCTAGAGAGTGACTTACGAAGAAGAAACTCTTGTACTTCATGGTACTCCCGTACTGTTTAACCCATTTCTCATGAAGCACAGAATTTTCCTATAAACGAGCAAAGATGATGTGGTCAGTCGAGTCAAAACCTGTCGTCACAGACACGAAGGGGTTCGGACGCACGGCATCCCAAATTTCTAACATGTTGCCATAGATCCAACTTGTTCCTTTGGGACCACGTAGGCGACTTAAGGGGGATGTAAATTCATGGTACACGAACTGAAAGCACTTCCAGAGTCCAAATGCGGCGATAGAGGCAACCGCAGCCAGCACCAGCTTTCCGACTGGGATCATGATGAAGGTGGGAGGGAGGAGGAGTAAGAGTTCAAGAAACGCTGGTGTGTTGTCACTGGAAGGTATTTATTCTTTGTCCGGTCCGAGCTTCCAACTTGAATTGTACCGGATGGAATCATGTGTAGGCCGCCAATCGTCCTGCCGTTAGTCACACGTACTATGCACTCTCTCAGGCTGCGCAATCTTTTGGTACTGACCATTTCCGTCCGGCGGAGACAACTCGGCCACGGTGTCGATCAAGTCACCTTGGGGCTTGTGCTGTTAGTAAGTTATCAATGAGAGTTTCAGCCTGGCCTTACTAGACAATCATGTTGGCATGTGGCCCAACGTCTCAGTCATATGCTCTCCAACAACAAGTTGTTACCGTCTTTCGCACTCGATGTATGATATGCCTCACCTCCAATCAGAACTTTCGAATGCGAGCGAAAAGACAAAAAAAGGAAATTACGGTACTCGGTAAGCGCAGAATCGTCAGAACTGGCGGTCCTAAAAAGGTCCCAAAGTTCAAACCACTACTCTGCACACCGCTAGAACTTAGTTCCGCTATATGCGGCGATAGTGGTCCCCCAACCGCCTTTGTTCGACTCCTACTGTGTATCCGGCATGCCATGCCCGGGGAACGCCTCAAGGCCTCACCACTCACGACAAGTCAGTACAGACGAACTCAACGAATAGTCGAGGACCCCAACCGGTCACCCGCGTGACCTTCCCAAGTGCATCCAAGTGTTTTTTTTTTGACGGTCTCCGCTCTCGCCGAAAGGTATTCCGCGACTTTCGAGTCTATCCCAACCCCAACCCGCACTCGCGCCCAACGCGGGTATCACCCTTGCCAGCGTGGCCCGCTATCTCCCTCTCCCTCTCCTCGTCGAATTCCTCACTGTTATATCGAGGACACCGTGTGACGACTGCCACGTGCTCTCGTTCCGTCGAGAGTGCACGACGGTCGCCACACGGCGTCACCCCACTTACTCACTCACACACACATCGTCGACTCCCTTGAGCCCTCGAGCCCTCGCCCACACGGAAGCGACGACGGGACAATGTCGTCACCCCGCTCTCTCATCGTCGACTCCCTCGCTCTCTCTCCCTTGCCCACTCGGAAGCGACAACGACGGAGATGTCTCCATCCCCGTTCTCCCCCTCGTCCGGGGTCATCCCCTCGCCCTAGTGTGACGACGACAACGAGATCGACGTGATGATGACGACCAGATGTCATCGTCGTCTTTACCCTCGCCACCATCCTCATCCCCAACTCCCCATCCACAATGTCAATAACTTGATGACTTGAACGTCGCTTGGACAACAGCAACGAACTCAATGACGACAACTGACGATGTGACGATGACGAGACGATGATGCCTGATGCCTGTTACCACGACTTCCGTGCGATTTCCAATGATTCTCGTCCCGACTGGTACTTCTAGAGTATGACTGTCTTGCGTTCAAGTTGGAAACACCCACGTTGGCCACATAGGATACACCCCAAGGAGATATCTAGCAAGGCAACGGCCTCGTTTACGATCTGACGAACTATGTCAGTTATGGTCTGTCGAGGGACCAAACAGTGAAGTGGCTCCTGGTGGTGTTGATGTGCAGTTCATGCACAGACAGCTCACTTGCCAACCCGTTCAAGTATACATAAATAACTTGGCACGCTACTAGGTAGAAATTTTCACCTAAAGTGAGACAGATTTTCACGCTGGGTAATGATTTTTAGTGCACTGTGTTGACAAAAAAGCGCATATTATTTGTGCAGATATTGATATCAACCGCCAGACCTTTGATTAACTCACTTACCTTTAGCAACAAGTCTGATTCATGTTGTGTTTACTCAGTACTCAGCCTGTGCCTTATCTTTCGCAGCCATGTCGAGATAAGGCTGAACTGAACATTAGAAGATGTGTGAGATAGTATACAAAAGCATTGACCTTTTTCTCGTCTTCTTCAAGTCCCTTCCACTTCTCTCCAAGAAGTCTGCCGACATCGCCTGTGCAGACATTAGATGAGGATCACACGGTAGTCAGGGTCACTGACCGAACCCAGCATCAGGGTTTTCAACCTTGATTCTCTCTCTCCAGTCTTGACTGAAGAACATATAAGCAGAGAGAGGTCGCTTGGGTCCCCTCATGGCCTCTGACTTGGAGCCTTCGGCGATCTTGGCTTCTGACTTTTTAGCAACCTTGCATTGTGAGGAGTGTGAGCAACAATGCACGACCTTCTCCTCCTCAGCCCGTACCTCCATCTCCTCAGCACATACATCCCCCTCAGCCCGTACCTTATCTTTCGCAGCCATTTCAAGATAAGGCTGAACGGAACATTAGAAGATGTGCGAAACAGTATACAAAAGCACTGACCTTTTTCTCGTCTTCCTCGAGTTCCTTCCACTTTGCTCCAAGAAGTTTGCCGACCTCGCCTGTGCAGACGTTAGGACGAGGATCATACAGTAGTCAGGGTCACTGACCGAACCCAGCATCAGGGTTTTCAGTCTTGATTCTCTCTCTCCAGTCTTGACTGAAGAACATATAAGCAGAGAGAGGCCGCTTGGGTCCCCTCTTGACCTCTGATTTTCCAGCAACCTTGCTCTGAGGAGTGTGAGCAACAATGCACGACCTTCTCCTTCTCAGCCGTACCTTGCTCTCCTCAACCCATACATTCCCCTCCTCAGCCCGTACCTTATCTTTCGCAGCCATGTCGAGATAAGGCTAAATGGAACATTAGAAGATGTGCGAGACAATATACAAAAGCATTGACCTTTTTCTCGTCTTCTTCAAGTTCCTTCCACTTTGCTCCAAGAAGTTTGCCGACCTCGCCTGTGCAGACGTTAGATGAGGATCATACGGTAGTCAGGGTCACTGACCGAACCCAGCATCAGGGTTTTCAGTCTTGATTCTCTCTCTCCAGTCTTGACTGAAGAACATCCAAGCAGAGAGAGGTCGCTTGGGTCCCCCCTTGGCCATTGACTTGGAGTCCTCGGCAGTCTTGGCCTCTGACTTTTCAGCAACCTCGCTCTGAGAAGTGTGAGCAACAATGCACGACCTTCTCCTCAGCCCGTACCTTCCTTTCCTCAGCACATACATTCCCCTCCTCAGCCCGTACCTTATCTTTCGCAGCCATGTCGAGATAAGGCTGAACTGAACATTAAAAGATGTGCGAGACAGTATACAAAAGCATTGACCTTTTTCTCGTCTTCCTCGAGTTCCTTCCACTTTGCTCCAAGAAGTTTGCCGACCTCGCCTGTGCAGACGTTAGGATGAGGATCACACGGTAGTCAGGGTCACTGACCGAACCCAGCATCAGGGTTTTCAGTCTTGATTCTCTCTCTCCAGTCTTGACTGAAGAACATCCAGGCAGAGAGAGGCCGCTTGGGTCCCCCCTTGGCTTCTGACTTTTCAGCAGCCTTGCGCTACGGGGAGTGTGAGCAACAATGTACGAACGAAGAGCGAAAGAGGAGGGCATGGACGTAAAAGGTAGCATATATGGTACTATATCTGTGTTTGGTAGATAAATTGTGAGGAACGAACGTTGGGTTTGGCTTCCTTGGGCATCTAGAGGAGAAAAACTGAATCAGCAGACGATTTAACACGTCGTGAACACGCGAGGAGGTGTGTAAGTTGAGTGGGGTGTAGTGGGACACGGTGCGCGTCAACGCGTCTGTGGCCAAACAAACACGGTACCAGCGCGGACGTAGCACGACGTCGACAACTGGGAGCGACGGGGACAAAGCCAGCATCGCCAGGGATCGAGGAATACGATCCAAGTGTAGATAAAATAGAAAAGACGACGAACCTTTGTTGTATACTACAGTGAGAGGTTGTGTAGGGATGGGTACAGCTATAGGCAAGGTTGGCTGAGGCACCTGCGAGGTGATACCCGGTAACTCGGGCTCCCATCCCGGGCCGGAGAGCACTTTGCTACGGTGATTGAGTCTCGGTAAAAAGCTTGGGATTTTCTTGAATCAGGTCTGGAAATACGTCGCCCAAGTTATACAGACGTCGACACGAAGGACAGACACGGCCCGTGGTTCGACTCATAAGATCTATACGGAGATTGGGACCCGTGGGTATTACTACGGGCACTGTCTAGGTTTCACCTACTGTACATCTACTGTACATTTGGAAATCCATGTACCCGAGATCTCAGGCCTCAGGCGGCTCAGGCTTTGTACGGCTTGACCAACAACGGAAGCTGAGCTTTGCTCGGATCGCTGTGCAAAATGGGCTTCTGCACGATCGCCGACTTTACGCGGATCTCGCTGACGGGCA